>KV004114.1:70543-103488 GCA_001598015.1 Dorcoceras hygrometricum | reverse complement strand
TGCACAAAATAGCGGCCTGCGTCGGCCACTAGGCGTGCGACCAGCGCTGCCCAGCGGCCGGCCACCTTCCAGCGAGTTGCTCCCGACGTCGCGAAAACAACAGCCATGGGCAGCCCTCCGTCGCGCAACCATGCGCTGGACACAGGCCAGCGGTCGCGCGCCATGCGCGGCCAGTGCGCAGGCGTCACACGTGCTCATACGCACGGCGTTGATGAGGAGGCGCCGCCAAGCACGGCGGCGCCGTGGCCGATGCAACGTTGATTTTGTTTCGTTTCGATTCTGAAAAATTGAAAGTTAGATACAATAAGGCAGCAATTGTATTGATCAGATCCGAGACTGATGCTCTGATACCACTGTTGGGGAACCGTGGCGGATCCGGATCCCGTCTCCCGGCGAGGCAGCGGAAGAACAAAATTTGGCCGGGAAACGTTCAATACAATTCAATAATAACACAATATGAACCATTCATAGGTTGTTTCTCGGGGTGTTACCTTGCTGGCGACTTTCGCCTAGCTCCAATCGGAATTACAAGAAGACCGGATCTTCACGGTAGGCGGCTGTAGATTCGTCAATCAGGTCCACAACCGGAAGGGAGACTCCTTCATCAGCCTGCACTAGAAGGCCTGACGAGATCAGCGCGGATGGATTCTCCTCGAAAAACTGATCGGAGAAAGTCCGATCAATTAGCGGCGGCGGCAGCGGCGGCGGTGGAGGCCGGCGGCGGCGGCGGCTTTTGGGAGAGGAGGGAGGCGTGTGGGAGCTCTAGGGTTTAGGGTTAGTGTATCTCATATTATGATTAAAGCCTTAAGTCTAATTAAATAGACTAGTGATAAACTTGGACCGGCCCAACGGGCCCGGGTCCAACGTATGAGCATTCGGTTCATCCCTATCATCGTGACTTCATCATAAATCCGATCGTCGATCAGATCAGACCGATCGAATCAGTTTCCAAAAGTGAATACTATGATCTGAAAAACCATTTTTCAGAACCCCAGTGCAAAATGATCGTTTTGCCCCTCAACAGCGGGAAATCACGATTTGACCCCTGTTGGCTTTTAGGAAGTCGCACTCCCCAAAATCCTCCTCAAGTGCTCAACACATTGAGCTTAGTACCCGTGCGGGAATCTCGAATCCAGTACTTGTGTGACCCTCAATGGTTCAGGGATACAGCTAGCCGTGGGCCCACAACCATTGTGGCTCTGGAATCACAATTCCGGACTTGACCATCGGATCATGGTAAGAGCGTCTAGCAACATCGCCTCATGATCCCCTAGGTATCACTGATAGTGCCTGCAAGAACCAGTTGGTCGTGGTTAGCGTACAGTACGGTCCTTTCAATCCATATATCCCGATCAGATCAACGACCATTGGTAAATCGAGAGTCGCTAGAGATCCGATAGCTATGCATACATCTTGGAGATCGAATAGTGACATCGCGAGTGTAACTAGGTAAGCCCATTTACCTAAAACACTTCTAGTACTCTGGCCAGAGATTTATACACTATTATCCCCTCAGATAGCATAGGATATCCACGCATGTAAGCGAGCGGTGAATCCTCGACAACGAAGCATCGACTCCTACATGCATTGGGGTCTCACCCAACCCCGCCGCCTAATGACCCCAAGTGAGTCGGCAAACGGGTCAAAGTGAGACGCCTATCATGTAGAGTCTCAATAACGTTTCGAGTAGTAAGGACTAATCAGTACAACCAAGACCTCGGACTTATCCACTCGACAAATGGTAACCACTTGGAAAGTCCGAACGAGGGTAGTTCGATAGATCACCAGGTCACTATCTATCTGCATGCTCAGAACATCACAATGTTCCCTACCAATGAAACATGGTACTTCGCATCGCAGATACTAGTTTAAAGCTCGGGCGGCCTTATCCTCATTTTGACGGCCCAATCGACTAGGAACTAATTCAGAATACACAGTGACTATTAGATGTGTTTCATGATAGCCGTCATACCCACTATCACATCTAACATACACTATGGTGCATTATAGGTCTTTATCCAACACAATTGTTAACATTATAGAAACATAATGAAGATAAAGAATGCCATAAACAAATGCGAATATCATATATAAAGACTGTCATATACAAGAGTCTATAAACCCACACGCCACAAGTTGGCTAGTTGGGCATCTACTCTAACAGGACTTTCAAGGAGGCAATTTCCGATGCTGATTCTAATTTGTGGCTTGATGCAATGCAGTCTGAGTTTTACTCAATGCATGCAAACCAAGTTTGGACTCTTGTTAATCCTCCCGAAGGAATTGTTCCTATTGGGTGTAAATGGGTATACAAGAGGAAACTTGGGCCTGATGGTAAGGTAATGACCTACAAGGCACGACTGGTCGCAAAAGGTTACACTCAAAGGCAAGGTGTTGACTATGATGAAACTTTTTCACCAGTCGCAATGTTCAAGTCGATTAGAATCTTACTGGCCATAGCCGCATGGTACGACTATGAGATATGCCAAATGGATGTGAAAATTGCATTCCTTAATGGAAACATTAAGGAAGAGATCTATATGACGTAGCCTGAGGGTTTCACATCTGTGGGAAGGTATGCAAACTTCAGAGATCGATCTACGGTCTCAAACAAGCATCGAGGAGTTGGAACCTGAGATTCGATGAAACAATTAAGGAATTTGGTTTCATCAAGAATCCCGAGGAGCCATGTGTATATAAGAAGGTGGTTAAAAGCGCTGTGACATTCCTCTTACTTTATGTTGATGACATTCTACTCATTGGGAATGATGTAGGAATGCTGCAGTCAACTAAAGTATGGTTGTCTAGTAGATTTTCGATAAAGGACATGGGTGAAGCATCCTATATTCTTGGAATACAGATCTATCGGGATAGACCGAAAAGGATGCTCGGACTCACCCAAGCTACCTACATCGATACCATACTTAAGCGGTTCTCTATGGAAGAGTCCAAGAGAGGACACCTACCTATGTTCCACGGGGTCACACTATTTAAGTCTATGTGTCCGAAGCCTGAAGAGGAGATAGAGAGTATGGCACGTGTGCCATATGCCTCGGCAATAGGTAGTATTATGTATGGCATGATCTCAACTAGACCGGATGTCGCATATGCTCTGAGTGTAATGAACCGCTACCAGGACAACCCCGGCCAAATGCATTGGAAGGCTGTGAAGGATTCTTAAGTACTTGCGAAGGACTAAGAATATGTTCATGGTTTATGGGGGTGGTGAACTGAAATTGGAAGGCTACACTGATTCTAGCTTCCAATGTGACGTGGATGATTCTAAGTCTACCTCTGGATTTGTATTCATGCTCAATGGTGGTGCTGTCTCTTGGAAGAGTTCCAAGCAAGACACCATCGCGGATTCAACCACAGAGGCTGAGTACATCGCAGCATCAACTGCTGCTAAGGAGGCGGTTTGGATAAGGAATTTCGTCCAAGAGTTGGGCGTCATTCCTAATGGATTTGGTCCAGTCCCGGTGTACTGCGACAACACGGGTGCCGTTGCGCAAGCAAAGGAGCCTATGTCTCACCAAAGATCCAAACATATACTGAGAAAATACCACATAATCCGGGATATTGTGGCTAGAGGTGACATAGCAGTTGAGAGAGTCGCCTCTACGGACAACATTGCTGATCCACTTACGAAGCCCTTGCCAGGACCGTTGTTTGAAAAACATCACGAAACAATGGGACTGCGTCTGATGAGTAGTTGGCTATAGGGCAAGTGGGAGATTGTTAGAGTAGATGCCCAACTAGCCAACTTGTGGCGTGTGGGTTTTATAGACTCTTGTATATGACAATATTTATATATGATATTCGCATTTCTTTATGGCATTATTTATTTTCTTTATGTTATATGATGTTAACAATTGTGTTGGATAAAGACCAAGAATGCACCATAGTGTATGTTATATGTGATAGTGGATATGATTGCTATTATGAAACACATCTAATAGTCACTGTGCATTTTGAATTCGTTCCTAGTCGATTGGGCCGTCAAAATGAGGATAAGGCCGCCCGAGCTTGAGACTAGCATCTGCGATGCGAAGTACCATGTTTCATTTGTAGGAAACATTGTGATGTTCTGAGCACGCAGATGGATAGAGACCTGGTGATCTATCGAACTACCCTCGTTCGGACTTTCCAAGTGGTTACCATTTGTCGAGTGGATAAGTCCGAGGTCTTGGTTGTACTGATTAGTCCTCACTACTCGAAACGTCATTGAGACTCTACATGATAGGCATCTCACTTTGACCCGTTTGCCGACTCATTTGGGGTCATTAGGCGGCGGGATTGGGTGAGGTCCCGATGCATGTAGGAGTTGATGCTTCGTTGTCGAGGATTCAGCGTTCGCTCTCATGCGTGGATATCCTATGCTATCTGAGGGGATAATAGTGTATAAATCTCTGTCCAGAGTACTGGATGTGTTTTTAGTAAGTGGGTTTGCCTAGTAACACTCGTCACTCTACGATCTCCAAGATGTATGCATAGCTATCGGATCTATAGCGACTCTCGATTTACCAATGGTCGTTGATCTGATCGGGATATATGTGTTGAAAGGATCGTACTGTACGCTAACCAAGACCAACTGGTTCTTGCAGGCACTATCAGTGATACCTAGGGGATCATGGCGCGATGTTGCTAGGCGCTTACCATGATCTGATGGACAAGTCCGGAATTGTGATTCCGGAGCCACAATGGTTGTGGGTCCACGGCTAGCTATATCCCTGAACCATTGAGGGTCACACAAGTACTGGATTCGAGATTTCTGCACGGACACTGAGCTCAATGTGTTGAGCATGAGAAGAGGATTTTGGGGAGTGCAACTTCCTAAAAGTCAACAGGGGTCAAATCATGATTTCCCGACGTTGAGGGGCAAAACGGTCATTTTGCACTGGGGTTCTGAAAAATGGTTTTTCAGATCATAGTATTCAGTTTTGGAAACTGAGTCGATCGGTCCGATCTGATCGGCGATCGGAGTTACGATGAAGTCACGGTGATAGGGATGAACCGAATGTTCATCCGTTGGACCCGGGCCCGTTGGGCCGGTCCAAGTCTATTGCTTGTCTACTTAATGTAGACTTAGGAGACATTAATCATAACATAACTCAACACTCTAAAAACCCTAACCCTAGAGCACAAAAGCTGCCGCCCCCTCCTCTCCAAAAGCCACCGCCGCCGCCTTGTGCCGCCGGAATTTGTTCCGGCCAACTTGACGAGGAGAATCCGTCCGTGCTGATCTCGTCAGGCCTTCTAGTGCAGGCTGACGAAGGAGTCTCCCTTTCGGTCGTGGACCTGATTGACGTAATCTACCACCGCCTACCGTGAAGTGCCGGTTTCCTCGAGAAACTGGTCGGAGCCAGGCGCCTAGACGCCAGAAAGGTAACCCCGAGAAACACCCTATGAATGGTTCATAGTTTGCATGTTTTAGAATCGTATTGATCGTCTCCCGGCATAATTTTTGTTCTTTCGCTGCCTCGTCAGGAGGCGAGATCCGGATCCGCCACGGTTCCCCAACAAGGTTAAGTGTTAAGTTGGAGTTGTGAAGGAATAGAATATGACTAATGTGACCCCTATGAGTTCAATTAAGAAAAGGGAAGAAAAAGACAGACTTGCCCCTCTAATTAATTAAAAAGGTATTTAAAAACTCATAATTTGGCTTTAAATATTTAGGATTTTCGAAATCAAGGCCTCCTCATATTTTAAAATACCTTAAAACTCAATAAAACGGCCCGTATAGGCGAAAAACGGGTTCCCCTCCAAATTATTATAAAAACTCTAATTTTTGGAAATAGTTGCTTAGAATAAAATAATTTCATTCTTAAAAATCCCATAACTTAAAAATCTCAAATTATTTTCATTCCGGTCGGCCCTAATCTCGTCCACGCGTCTGTAACTTAAGAAGGCTGAAAAATAACACATGCATACCATGCAGCATAAAATTATAAATAAATCATATAAAATGGCATGTAATCATCTACAAATATTTTTCCCCTAGTCATGCACTCATTTCTACGTAGTCAGGAAATTTCTAGGCGTTACAACTCTCCCCCCTTACAGGAATTTCGTCCCCGAAATTGAGTACGTACCAAATAACTCCGGGTAGCACGTCCGCATATCGGCCTCAGTATCCCAGGTAGCTTCATCCTCTGAGTGATTCTGCCATCGGACCTTGACCATCGGAATACTCCACGCTCTCAGCCTGCGCTCCTTCCTAGTTAGAATCTGCACTGGTCGCTCCTCAAAAGTTAAATCTGGTGCCAACTGGAGCGGCTCAAAATCAACACATGAGACGGATTCGGAACATACTTCCGCAGCATCGAGATATGGAAGACATTATGCACTGCTGATAAGTTGGGTGGTAACGCTACTCGGTAAGCCAGAGTACCAACCCTCTCCAGAATCTCGAACGGCCCAATAAACCTCGGGCTAAGCTTGCCTCTCCGGCCAAAGCACATCACACCCTTCATGGGCGATATCCTCACAAACACATGATCTCCCACAGCTATCTCCAGATCTCGTCGTCTCTGATCGTCATAACTATTCTGACGACTCTGGGCTGTCCTCATCCTATCCTGAATCCTCGTCACAATGTCCGTTGTCTGCTATACTAACTCTGGCCCTGTAAGCACTCTCTCACCAACCTCGTCCCAGTGCACGGGAGATCTGCATCTTCTCCCGTACAACGCCTCATACGGATACATCCCAATCGATTCCTGAAAGCTGCTGTTGTACGTGAATTCTACAAGCGGCAATCTCGAGTCCCACGTACCATGAAAATCTATGACGCAAGCTCTCAGCAAATCCTCCAAAATATGAATGACCCTCTCTGACTGCCCATCTGTCTGTGGATGAAAAAGCTGTGCTGAACGACAGTCTAGTCCCCAAAGCGGTATGAAAAATCCTCCAGAATGCATATGTAAATCTGGTGTCTCTGTCTGACACTATCGAGACTGGTAAGCCATGTAGTCTGACCACCTCTCGGATGTAAAGCTCTGCATACTGCGTCAGGGTGAAAGTAGTCTTCACCGATAAGAAATGTGCTGACTTTGTGAGTCTGTCCACAATCACCCATATATCTGTGTACCCTCTGGGACTCCTGGGAAATCCAACCATGAAATACATCGTAATATGCTCCCAATTACACCCAGGAATGGGAAGTGACTGCAACAACCCTATCGGTCGCTGATGCTCTGTCTTGACCTGCTGACAAGTCAAGCACTCAGACACGAATCTCCCAATGTCCTTCTTCATCCCTGGCCACCAGTACAAGTCTGCAAATCTCTGTACATCTTCGTACTCCCTGGGTGGATGGAGTACGTCGATGCATGAGCCTCAGATAAGATCTCGGCTCTCAACTGTCCAGTGCTCGGCACCCACATATGGCCTCTGAAACGTACTATCCAATCCTCAACAGTATACAGTTCTCGTCCTCTGTCCTCATCACGCTTCCTCCACTGTTGCAGCTGCTCATCGGAGGTCTGCCCCTCTCTGATCCGCTCTCGAAGAGTCGGCTGAATAGTGAGTGCTGCTAAACTCGGCGCACAGCCTCCTGAATAGAACTCTAGGCCGAATCTCTGAATCTCAACCTGTAGTGGCCTCTCAACAGACAAACTCGCCACTAATGCAGTTCCGGCTCAAAGCGTCTGCCACTATATTAGCCTTACCCGGATGGTAGCTAATGTCACAGTCATAGTCCTTCACCAACTCTAACCATCTGAGCTGCCTCATGTTCAGCTCCTTCTGGGTGAAGAAGTTCTTGAGGCTCTTGTGGTCTGTGAATATCTGACACTTCTCGCCATACAAATAGTGCCTCCAAATCTTCAGCGCAAACACCACTGTTGCAAGCTCCAAATCGTGCGTCGGATAGTTCGGCTCATAACTCTTCAGCTGCCTCGACACATTTGCAATAACCTTACCACCCTGCATCAGTACTGCACCCAAACCTCTCAGAGAAGCATCTGTATAAACCACAAACTCCTCGTGGTCCACTGGCATAGCTAACACTGGCGCTGAAGTAAGGGCCTCCTTCAGCTGATCAAAGCTCCTCTGACACTCGGGACTCCACATATACTTCGTATTCTTCTTGGTCAAGGCTATCAATGGCACTGAAATAGAAGAGAAGCCCTTGATAAACTTGCTATAGTAACCTTCCAAGCCCAAGAAACTGCGAATCTCCGCTACATTCCTCGGAGTCCCCCAGTTCTGCATTGTCTCCACCTTCGATGGGTCCACTAAAATCCCATCTCTCGACACAATATGCCCTAATAATGCCACCTGCTCCAATCAAAACTCCCACTTGCTGAACTTGGCATACAATCTTTGCTCCCTAAAAGTCTGCAAAGCCGTCTGCAAGTGCTGCCTATGCTCCTCCAAGCTCCTCGAATAGACCATAATGTCATCGATGAACACAATGATGAACTGGTCTAGATACTGCCTGAATACCCTGTTCATCAGATCCATGAAAATCGCTAGGGGAATTCGTCAGGCCAAACGGCATCACCAAGAACTCGTAGTGGCAGTAGCGTGTCCTAAAAGCAGTCTTGGACACGTCCTCCTCTCTAACTCTCAGCTGATGATAGCCAGATCTCAAATCAATCTTCGAGAACACCGAAGCTTCCTGCACCTGATCGAATAAATCCTCAATCCTCGGGAGTAGATACTTATTCTTCACTGTGACTCTGTTCAGCTCTCGGTAGTCGATACACAATCTCATGCTGTCATCATTCTTCTTCACAAACAATACTAGCGCGCCCCATGGAGAAAAGCTAGGGAGAATGAACCCCTTATCGAGCAACTCCTGAATCTGCTCCTTAAGCTCCTTCATCTCTGTAGGAGCTAATCGATAAGGTGCCATAGAGATAGGCACTGTCCCCAACATCAGCTCAATAGAAACTCCACCTCTCGCTCCGATGGAACTCCCACTACATCATCAGGGAAGACATCCGCGTAATCCCTGACTACCTCCACATCAGATAGTGAAGGGCCTGCTGAATCTCCAGAAGCGGTAACGCTGGCCAAGAATGCCTGACATACGTGCTCAACTAGCTTCCTGGCCTGAAGAAAGGATATAAATCTGGGCTTCCGCGGCCTCCTAGCTGCCTCAAATAAGAAATCCTCTTGCCCTGGCGGTCTGATAGACACTATCCTCCGCTGAAAGTCTATCACTGCTCCAAACTCTGTCAGCCAATCCATGCCTAGGATGAGGTCGAATCCTATCATCGGCAAAACGACCATATCTCCTCTAACTGCGTGATCCTGAAACGTCATCGTCAGACCCTGCACGACACTGGTCTTCGTCAACTCCTCTCCTGATAGAACCGTCACGGCGAGAGCTACCCCATGCTCTCCGGAACAATACCCATCCTCTGTCTATCACTGCTCCAAACTCTGTCAGCCAATCCATGCCTAGGATGAGGTCGAATCCTATCATCGGCAAAACGACCATATCTCCTCTAACTGCGTGATCCTGAAACGTCATCGTCAGACCCTGCACGACACTGGTCTTCGTCAACTCCTCTCCTGATAGAACCGTCACGGCGAGAGCTACCCCATGCTCTCCGGAACAATACCCATCCTCTGTATGAATGCACTCAAAATAAACGATTGGATTGCCCCTGAGTCTAGCAAAGCGAGTGTAGTGACACCAAGCACAAGAAACTCGCCTGAAACGGAAACGTCACATAGGTACGCGTTTACGGTCACAATAAATCCCAAAAGCAGTTTAGATACCTAAAACAGTTCTAAGTTCGCTAGTCCTATCCGTCAAAGTTCTCAAAGCAAGTCCTAGGAGTCTAACAGTTCTCACTTATATCAATACAGTAACCTAAGGCATCGAATCTCCTAGCAGTTCTCAACTCGGCAACTAGCGAATATGTAGTCCCGGCAAACTCCTTGGGTCCCTCTTTGCGGAACCGCTCAGCCACATCCTCCTCGTGAGGCTTCCCAGAACGCTCCGACTGTCTCTCTAGGATCCTGATGATCCCGGCTAACATCTCCACGTTAGCCCTCTCAAACGGCGTCATCTGAGGAGGTGGGGGAGGAGGAGGTGCATCATCATCCTGCTAATCTCTACCACGTCTGGGGGCCATACTAATACACCAAAACCTTATCACGTAAATCTAAGTGCATGACTAAGCGTCTATTTTCAAAACTCTAAGGCCAAAAACTCATACATAACTAAAACACATGCAAAATGCAATCTTAAACATAAATCGTAAAATAGTAAAACTCACAGACTGGTAGTGCGACTTCTGAGCTCCACGCAGCAGGCAAGTACCCCACCAGAACCACCGCTCTGATACCAACTGAAACGAACCAGACTCTAAAAACTTTTTTTTAAAACATGTGCGGAATACTTAAACTTAAAGTGTGGCTCGTTCCCTTTTAAAACATTTCTCATCCATGCTCCAAACATAAATAAAGGAAAGGAATATTTAAAAACGTTAAAACATCCATACGGTATAAAATCAACTGAGTAAAATACTGAAAGTAAATAAGTTTAAAGTCAACATCCAAAACTGTATCATCTCAAAATACATCGCTGCGGTCAAGGGGTACTGCTGCAACGGGCGCTCAGTTGTCCTCGCCGCCAGTCAGTGTAAACTCAGCAGGATCATCACCTGCACCATTTAAACCTAGTGAGCCTAGATGCTCAGCATGTTCTATCGTATATCATAACAAAGTACATACTAATAAAATCGCATGCAAGCATATACTTGTAATAAAATAACATAGTCGATTGATCAATCTATAAACCAACGTACGTGGTGGTGTGGTTCACCCGACATCAAGCCGGGATCCCTATATGTAACACCTATATGTTGCCACTTCACCACGATATCGACATGGGGACCATAAGCTGCCACTTCACCATGATATCACACATGGATCCGTAAGCTCATCATATTCATCATAAGTTGTCACAAATCATTCAATCCATCGGGTTTTGTCTTTTAAAATAACATTCCTTTAACATTCATAAAACATTCATGATGCATATATTTCGTAAAATTATGCAAATTTAAAAGCTTAGCCCGTTAATGTATATTTAATTCTTTCCTTTAAAACATTTACGTACATAACATACTACATATATGATTAAATATATATTCACGGGCTTCTATATTTTTCTACTTCGGTCAAGGATTGGTTCAGGAGTCTGGCCCACTACTTCTGCACTAACCATCGATCTTAACTTAATCGATGAAACGAATGTTCACCCCTTTTTAAAATTTTGTCTATTTTAATTAAATTTTGACTTTATAAATTAAGGCTAAATTTTGACAATTTAAAATCAATTTTGACTCCTTAAAATCAATTTTAGCTAATTAAAATCAATTTTAACTTTTAAAATCAATTTAAATCAATTTTGACCCCAAAAGCCGATTTTGACCAAAAGACCGATTTTGACCAATTTAGAGTCCCAAAAAATCGATTTTTGACTTAACTAAAATTTCAAAGGCCCTAATTTTGACTTAAAATTCAAAAATAAACATATATCTAATTATTTTAAAAGTTTGACTCATTTTAAAACATCTGGCTATTTTCTTTAAAATTGGACCTTGGACTTAAAATTAAAAATAACCGGTACATAATTAAAATAACTCGGACCAACTTTAAAATAGTTTGACTCGAGACTCGGCTAATTGACACGGTCCAACCGAACCAATCAAACCAGTTCAATTGAACCGAACCAACCACCAAAAACACTACTCCCATGCAATGTTCAACTCGCCGCCGCCGCGACCAGCCGCCGCAAACACATGTCGACCTCCCTGCTCCGGCCACCCTGGCCGGAGCCCCACCGGCTGGACCACCCCCAGGTCCAGCCGGTCCCATAGGAACCAATCACGGCCCCAACCGTGCACCACACCTCACGAACGACGCACCTGAATCGGGCAGCCCATCCACGGCATGTGATACCGTGCGGCCGCACGTCAAGTCCCGATCCAGCCATGATCTAGCCAACTTATCATCACCTATGGACCACCATGAACCTCCTAGGACCCTCACTCATCAATCTAGCCATGAGCCATGACCCCTGGACCTTTCCCAAACCGAAACAACATGAGATAAAGTTGAGAAACGTGAAAGCACTTTCGTGTCATGCATGAAACTTGAAAAAGGAGATATAGATCTGGATAAAACACATTCAATTCACACAAATTTTCATGAAAACAGTCTAATATAGTTTAAATGATGAGAAAATAAGTTGATATCACATGCCTGGTTTGGTTGGAGTAAAGTTTTGCAAGTTACCAACGTTGTAGACGCGAGATCGAGGCACCACCGGCTTTGGATCACCAAGTTTCACCAATAATGGAGGAAATTTACAAAATTTGCTTAAGGGGGAAGGAGGGGATGGCTGATGAGGATTTAGGAGGCTAGGTTTAAGTGTTAAGTTGGAGTTGTGAAGGAATATAGTATGACTAACGTGACCCCTATGAGTTTAATTAAGAAACGGAAAGAAAAAGACAGGCTTGCCCCTCTAGTTAATTAAAAATGTATTTAAAACTTATAATTTGGCTTGATTTAGGATTTTCGAAATCAAGGCCTCCTCATATTTTAAAATACCTTAAAACTCAATAAAACGGCCCGTATAGGCGAAAAACGGGTTCCCCTCCAAATTAATTATAAAAACTCTAATTTTCGGAAATATTTGCTTAAAATAAAATAATTTCATTCTTAAAAATCCCATAACTTAAAAATCTCAAATTATTTTTACTTCCGGTCGGCCCTAATCTCGTCCACGCGTCTGTAACTTAAGCAGGCTGAAAAATAACACATGCATACCATGCAGCATAAAATCATAAATAAATAATATAAAATATCATGTAATCATCTAAAAATATTTTCCCCCTAGTCATGCACTCATTTCTACGTAGTCAAGAAATTTCTAGGCGTTACAGTTACAAACCATGTTTTACGATCATCCATGCATGCACGTTTTAATGTTATTTTATTACCCATAGTCTACTGTAAGTTGTTCTCTGTACGAAGCTCCGATCTAATCTTCTCTAAGATTATTCCTGTGTTAAAGAACTGTTCTGATCTCAAAGCTCCAATCTGAACTATTTCAAGTCACTCTAATCTGTCCTACTTCCCCTGAACTGAAAGGTGATTCTCTAAGTTGATCTGCTTGTCATAAACTAAATCGTGACTCTCTAAGCTGATCAACTTGCTCTGAGCTGAATCATGACTTTCTGAACTGATCTACTTGCTCTGAGCTGAAATCAGATGTTCTGAGCTATTTGACTTGCTCTGAGCTGATCTGCATCATCCTAAGCTATTCTGTTCAGCTCTACATCTTATCGTTGTAAACTTTTCGAGTTCTTGTATTTGTTATCACCAAAACTTGAATTTTATTCTTAACAATTTCCTCCTTTTGGTGAACAAAACTTAGTAGAAAAAAATTCTATTTTATTACTCAACGAAAATTTCTAAGAACTGATATTTCTTCTCAAAACAAATTCCTTTCGAAACTGAAAACAATCTTTCTCAAAACCTTCTGCACTTCCCACCGCTGTCTTTGTATCTGTCACCACTGCTATTCTCCCCTTTTCTGCTACTGCTACCACCTTCCCCCTTTTTTGACATCACCAGCTCTCTTAAGATTTTCAACTACTTTTGCGAGCTGAGAGCTGAGGGAGGCTAGGCTCGAGTTTACGTCAGACGATTGTTTTTATGCCTCTTCATGTGGCATCAATCTAGCAGAGGTAATCTCCGAGGAGCCGCATTGAGCTTGTCTCCCCTTCTGAGAAAATCCAAGTGTTTTCTCCTGTTTGTTGACCAGCGCAACATGTGACGTACGCAGGTCTTCGACATTGAGCTCTAGAGACTTCATCCCCTCATTGAAATCTGTTTTAAAGGATGTAAAGAGCTCTTGAGAGTGTAACTGCTCCAAACTGATGTTGGATACCAGATCCCGGAGTTGAGCAGTTGTCTGCGCAAATGATGAAACACTGTGGGTGTCACTGAAACTGAGATCTGAATTCGGGGTGGATTTCTTCATATACCATCTCAACAGGTTCTCACGCAGAAAGAGAGTGAGAGGATTCTACATGTGTACCTTCTTCGAAGAATCCACAAAATTGTTCAGCACACTGCCCGTGCTGAAAAGCTCTGAAAACTGCATCTGGAATAGTCTCTGTAGGTTGTACGGACGGGTGAACCACCAAATTTGTACACTGATACACTATCGGTTTCTGGGAACTGAGAATTGAACAAACTTCTGTATCCTCATCCGGGCCCAAAAATAGATTTGAGGGCCCTGGCAGTGTCCACACCAGCTTATGCTGCTTCTTAACCCCAGATGTGCTACCTGCAATCATGTGAGCCTCCGCAAGTACGTCCAGAACCTGGAGGTCTATGCTTGTGAGAGGGTGTCTAGGAATGAAGCTTTTCCGCCTCTCAATCAGAACCTTGCGAAGAAATAGTTCTCGGATTTTCTCATGTACCATCATGCGGTGCTTGAAGGCTACTCGAATAGAGTCCGTCTCTGTCCATCGAAGCAGCTTGGCAGCATCTGCTTTGAAACGGTCCCTCAACCACTTAGGTTGCTCAAACCCCGAAAGTTGTAGGTGGTCACACACTGACAAATACGGAGTCTCTAATCTTGACGAAGAACTCAAGATCTATCAGATTAATTGTCTCCTTGACTTGATTGATTGAAGCACTCATCGGGTTAGCTGCTGAAGAGCATTTTTTCATCCCAAACTTCTTTAGAAGTTCATTTGTATATTTAGCTTGATTGATGAAGATTCCATCATCAAGCTGTCTAACTTTTAGTCCTAGGAAAAATGTAAGCTCCCCCATCATGCCCATTTCGAACTTATCCTGCATCAGCTTTGAGAATGTTTCACACGGTTTAGGATTATTCGAACCAAATATAATATCATCAACATAAATTTGGACCAATAAGACATGACTATTTTTTACAATTTAAACAGAGTCTTATCTACTGATCCAAGGGTAAAATCATGATCGATCAAGAATTGGATAGGGCATCAAGTGCTTGTTTCAGACCGTACAGAGCCTTATCCAGTTTATATACGTAATCTAGTCTGGTTTGATCCAAGAAGCCAAGAGGTTGTGCAACATACACTTCCTCGTTTAAGATGTCGTTTAAGAATGCACTTTTAACATACATTTCATAAAATTTAAAATTTTTAAATGCAGCATATGCAAGGAATATGCGTATTGCTTCTAATCTAGGTAATGGTGCAAATGTTTCATCGAAGTCTATTCCTTCTTCCTGCCAATAGCCTTGTGCTACTAGTCTAGCCTTATTTCTTACAACATTATCATTTCATCTAATTTGTTCTAAAGACCCATTTAGTTCATATTACAATCTGATTGGTTGGTTTAGTAACTAAGTGACATACCTTACTACGTTCAAATGACTAAGTTCATCCTACATACCTTCTATCCAGCTTGGGTCAGCTAAGGCATCATCTATCTTCTTAGGTTCTGTGAGATGAATGCAGAAGGAGGTGTAGTGGAGTTACAGAAGTCAGTTCAGGTGGATGATTTTTATTCCATCGGAGACTAGGTCGAGGTTGTTTCTTCCTCAGGTAGAGTAGTTTCTTCATCCTCATCATCCAGGTTGATCACTGGTGGGTTTGGGTCATCAGCTTGTGTACGATTTCCATCAGCTTGCACATGATTTCCATCAACTGAAGCCTGATCTGGATCAGTTGTCATGCGATCTGCCTCAGCTTGCACGTGATCTTCATCAGGTGGCATCTGATCTGGATCAGCTTGCATGCGATCTGCATCAACTTGGATAACTTGGTCTTCGAACCTGTAACTCATCGTCACTTGATTCAAGAAGATTAGTAGCTTCTAGTCGGTTGTTGATATCATTGAGTGAAGCTATAGAATTCAAAGAGAAGCTAGACTCATCAAATCCAACATGAACTGACTCTTCAACTGTCAGCAATCTATTGTTGAAAACACGATAAGTTTTGCTGACAGCTGAATAACCAAGGAAAATGCCAATGTCATTACATGCATCAAAAGCTGATAAATGCATTTACCAATCTTATGATTGTAACAAAAAAAATTTTTAAAATATGCAATGTTTGGTTGCTTGCTATTCCAGATCTCATACGGTGTCTTTTGCTGCTATAGCATGCTGTGTTTTCATCACTTCAGCCCAAAATTTTTTAGAAATTTCGAAATCAGCAAGCATAGTTCTTGCAGCTTCTTTTAAAGTGTGGTTACGATGCTCAGCAAGCCTGTTCTGTTGAGGTGATCTAGCCGCAGATAACTCATGCCTGATTCCTTTGTGTTCAAGATAGGAGGATAAAGTTTGATTTAAAACTCAGTACCACGATCACTCCTAATACAATCAATAGAATAAGATTTTTCATTTTTAAGACGGTTTAAAATCTTGATCAGCTGGTCCGCAGTATGATCTTTTGATTTTAAGAAAATTACCCAGGTAAACCTAGAGTAATCATCGACAATCACAAGGGTATACTTCGTCCCCCCTGAGCTGGATATTTGGACATGACCAAATAGGTCAATGTGCAACAGTTCCAAGCTCCTGGAAGAAGAGTAACAACCCTTGTTTTTAAAAAAGTATCTAACCTGTTTTCCAAGCTGACAAGCTGAACACAATTTATCTTTTGTAAAATCAATCTTGGGTAAACCGGTAACCAAATCTTGCTTACACAGACTGGCTATAGTTTTAAAATTTGTATGATTCATGCGTTTATGTCATGAACAAGCTTTAGAACAATTTGCAACCAAACCGGTAGGTTCAGTTACCAGTTGTTCTCACCAGTTCAGTTTGTAAAGGTTGCCCCCTCTGTGTCCCATTAAGACGGTCATACCAGCTGTATTCTGAATTGTGCATGTGAGCTTGTGAAAAGTTACTACATAATCATTATCACATAATTGATTTATGCTTATCAGATTATAGCACAGGTTTTCAACAAGTAGTACATCATTTATAACTATGTTACCATGGATAATCTTACATTTGCCCATAATTTCACCTGTTGAGTTATCACCGAAGGCAATCTTTGGTCCTCTTGAGTATTTGATGTCCAACAGCAGCTTGTTATTACCAGTCATATGTCTGTAACATCCACTTTCCAGATACCATTCTGATTTCTTGAATACCTGCAATCAGAAAAAAAATTTGGTACCCAATTTTACTTGGGTCTAGATTGAATTAACCCTTTCGGGACCCATACTTGAATTAACTTGACAGTTTTTCTCGTGTATGTGTCCATTGGGGTGCGTGCTGAAATACCGTGTGGTCTTTTGAACCTGTCTGAGCTGAATTGCTCTCTTGTGCTTCCTTACCTTCACTGAACTACGCCTTTTCTAGTTCAGATCAGACGACTGTGAACTAGATTTTTCTCGATCCTTGTCCAATCCGTTCTTTAGCCAGCTATGCTTGGAGTTCTCGGGTTCAGCATAGCCTATACCAAATTTTCCCTTCTGGTTCAGCTTGGACACGTTCTTATCATCATACTTAACCGATTCATGTGTATCATGTATCACAGTAGCTTTGAAAAAACTCATTATTTTGAGCTTGTCAGCTGCCAGATTTGATTTTTTACTTGAATCACTAGAGTTTCTTTTGCCAGAGCTGAAGCCAGTCCAGTTCTATCATTAAATGGCTTTTGGATTTCATGCAGCTTGCCTAATGACATAGAAGACTTTGTCCAAGAGCTCATCACCGGATTCAGTCGATCATTTTCAAACGTGAGCTCGTTAGACTTGGATCTCAAGGATTCATTTTCCATTTTCAGCTTACTCAACTCAGTATTGAGACTGTCTGAATCATCAAGCTGTAAACAGCTTGCGTCATCTGACTTGTCTCTCAGACACTCTTTTTTGGCTTTAACATCCTCGAACGTCTGAGACAGCTTCTTGTACTCATAGACCATTTTGTTAAGTGCATTAACGAGATCTTCTCGTGTAAACATACTATTTCCTCTGCTACTAGCACTTTGCGATCCCGCCTTTTGATGTATGATTTCTTATCAGTTCGGTGTTGTCTGCGATCTGAGGTTCTCTTATCATCCTGCTTTGGTTTTGTGTAGTATGTAGCAAAATGTCATGGTCTGTCACATTTAAAACATTTTATATCATTAGTAGTATTCTGTTTGTGTTTTAATTGAAAAAGAGGGGTGATTGAGTTATTCGCATGAATTTCCCAAACATCTTAACGAATAAGGACATAGCATCGTTGTTGATCTGCTCAGTTGTCTTCTGTGGCTTTTCTTCGTTTACAGCTAAGGCTTGTGTAGGTTGAGACGTAGAAGGCCCTTATTCAGATCTGGTCTCCAATTCAAATTCATAGACCTTCAGGTTTGTGAATAGATCATGGAGGTCGTTCGATTCCCTCATAGCCATCGTATTTACACCCACTCCTTGGGAAGAGCTCTCATGACTTTTATCTCAAGTTATCTGTTGCTGTATTCTTTGCCCAATCTGGTCAGCTCTATAACCACTGAGCTTAATCTCTCATCAAACTCAGTCATCTTTTATCTTAGATTGCATATTCATGGACTCAACTTTCTGCATGGCTACTGTGAGCTTGTTCTTTTTGGTTTCTTCATTGCCCTCGCAGATCAGGATTAGCTTCTCCCAGATTTTCTTGGTCGTGACGCAAGTCTGAGTCTTGCTAAACATATTATTGTCCAGTATCTTGTAAAGGATATCTTTTCCATGTTTTCCAAGTTAGTTTTCTTTTTGTCTTCCAACGTCCATTCCAGTCTGGGCTTTTCAACCCATTGTGTTGCACCGGTGGAGATGGCCATAGAAGTATTTGGCTTCATAAGCTTATGGGACCATCTGTGATGATGAACCACATATCGTCATCTTGAGCAGCCAAGTGATCTTGCATCCTAATCTTCCAGAAGTGATATTCCTCCTTAGAAAAAATCGGGATTTTATTGTGAGAGATCGACATAATTAATAATTGCAAGTAAGAGAACACTGAGATAACCGTGCTCAGATACCACTTGTGGGATCGAAAATACACTTGAAATACAGCTCGGGAGTTCAGAAGGAGGGGGGTTGAATGAACTACTTCAATATTTTTCGCAAAACTCTTTTCAAACGATCTTTAAAACCTTCAGCTACCTCTAAGTTGTGTTTCTTTGGAGGATCTCAGTGTGTTGAATCTTTTTATACAAATCAGAATCTATGTTTTGATTTACACAAAATATGTTATTATTCTACTAACGTTTTGCGTGCGATGTGCAGTGCACTTGGTTAAGGAGACAGTGAGACATTCAGAGTGGAACAGTGAGGGGACGCCCAAGCTGAAAGAGTTGAAGATATCTACACTAGAACAGTGAGGGGACGCCCGAGCTGGTACAGCAGAAGTCTTCCAGATTGCAGAGAACACCAAGATGGTCTACCAGCTTGATGCAAGAGCAGTTCAAGAGCAGTTCAGAGACCAATCGCAGAGAAGATTTGGTGAAGTGTAGAACTGTTCAAGATCATATCAAGTGCAGCGTACAAGCGTGGTGTTCAAGTGCAGAGCCGAGCTGTTTTAGTGAGAGGCTATACGAGCTCGAGGTAACCCCCCACTATTGGAGCAAAGGAAAAATCTGTATGCAAGGGGTTCTCGATCAGTATCAATAGAGGTAAGCTGGTATGGAAAGATGCGAGCTGGATAAGCACATTACACCAGCTCAGCATTGATCCAGAAGAACTCTGATGCAGAACAGCTCAAGAACAGAATCTGCTCAGATATAAGGAGCAAATTAAAACCAAGTTGGTTAAGGACAACCAACT
This sequence comes from Dorcoceras hygrometricum, assembly GCA_001598015.1. Classification (NCBI taxonomy): domain Eukaryota; kingdom Viridiplantae; phylum Streptophyta; class Magnoliopsida; order Lamiales; family Gesneriaceae; genus Dorcoceras; species Dorcoceras hygrometricum. The sequence continues at coordinate 83,715 of KV004114.1, read as the reverse complement.
CAATAGCAGTTGTGTACGAAGAGCAGCTCAAGAGCAGATGACAAGGGCAAATTAGAAGAGTTGCTCAAGAGCAGTTGCTAACAAGAGCAGATAGAGAGGAGAAGAAGAGAGCTTTGAACAGCTCAATGAAGCAACCAGCTCAGGGATGAAACAGTTGAAGAAAACCAGCTGGAAGGACACCATCTGGTAGAAAAGATCAGAAATCATGCGCCAGATCAAATAAATTATTTTGTGTAATCTCAGAATACTAGAAGACAAACTAAATTGTTTGATCGAGACAAACAGAGCTCGAACAAAAGAAGCTGCAGAAGCAGCGATGAAAAGATCTCAAGCCAAATAAATCCTACAACGCATTAAAAGCCAAAGGACACAAGTACAATAGTGTTAGAAGACTTTTCAAACGGCTACAAGCTCATGTTCAAGGGTAAAATCTGCTAAGTGGCTTTATATATCAAAAGCAGGACAAAGAAGAGAGGAGAGCCAAGCAGTGAGAGGGGGAGTTCATAAGCAAAAACAAAATACACGTCTACTACACAACCCTGGGAACACATCGAGAAACCAGCTCGGATAGGAGCACTTCCAGTGTGTGAGATTTTATCTTTGAGAGATTGAGCATACACTGTAATCTCACACATGATTCACTCATTTATTCGAGAGTTGAGCGAAACAAAAAATTGAGTGAATAAAATTAAAAACTTTCCATTGTATTCTTTGGACAGAGACGTTAAACAAGTCTACGTTATATTTCACACTGAGACGTTAAATAAGTGTATGTAGCCTTTCTCACTAGCAGTAAAGAAGTGAGTTAGACACACGCAGCTTGCGGGCTGGTGTGCAGTGGTGTCTAGGAGTTCTTGCGGCTGCTGATCGTAGGATCGGGTTGCAGAGGGGGCCGCTGTAATCAAAGTTCTAGTGGATCCCTCCCGATTGCGGAAGAAGGGGAGACGTAGAAGATTCAGCTCCGAACTTCCATAAACAAATTGCAGCGTATCGTTTTACAGCTTTCTGCATTTACATTCATACGCATTGCATATTTAACAAAATGTGTCAAAGAAAACCGTAAATGAACTTTAGATTATATGAGTTCAGTTTGAGTTGTTTCCGCATGATTTTATTTCATTACTAAAGGAATTGTCTTATTCCTCAGCTGTTTCTCTTTACGATCCAAAATTCGCAAGGGATACTCAACATAACTCAACGTCTGATCTAGCTCAACCTAGTCAGTTCTCAACACATGAGACGGATCTGACTCGTACTTCCTCAACATGGAAACATGAAAGACATCATGTAGAGAAGATAATTTTTGTGGCAACAACAGCCGACACGCCAAAGGGCCAATCCTCTCAACTATTTCATACGGTCCAACATAACGATGGGCTAACTTTCCCTTGTGTCCAAAACGCATGACACTGCGAAATGGAGAAACTTTAAGGAACACCTGATCACCAACCTGAAACTCTAGAGGTCGACGCATCTTATTTGCATAACTGGTTTGGCGATCCTGGGCAGCTTTCATCCGTTGTCGAATCAGATCCACATGATATTTCATCTGCTGCACAAATTCTGGGGAAGACAGCTGTTTCTCCCCCACTTCTTCCCAACACACAGGCGATCTGCACTTTCTGCCATACAAAGCCTCAAACGCGCCATACCAATTGTCACTTGATAGCTGTTATTATAGGAAAACTCAACTAAAGACAATGCATCTTGCCAGCTCCACCAAATCCATCACAACGGCTCTTAACATATCCTCCAACGTCTGGATAGTTCTCTCAGATTTACCATCTGTCTGGGGATGATATGCTGTACTCATAGCCAATCTGGTACCGAAAGCTGCTTGCAAACTCTTCCAAAACCTGAAAGTAAACCTTGGATCTCGGTCAGAAACAATCGAAACAGGCACACCGTGCAGTCTAACTACAAAATCTACGTACAGTTTCGCCATTCTCTTCAACAAAAATGTCATACCATAGGGAATAAAGTGCGCAGACTTCGACAATCTATCGATAACAACCCAAATCGCATCACAACCTCTGCTGGAACGAGGCAAATGCGTCACAAAATCCATCGCTATGTGCTCCCAATTTCATTGGGGCACTTCCAAACTCTGCAACAGACCACCAGGTCTCATCCTTTCAGCCTTAACCTGCTGGCAGTTCAAGCAACGAGCGATAAAACTAGCAACGTCACTCTTCAAACCAGTCCACCAGAAGTGCGGTTTGAACGCATGGTACATCTTCCTTGCACCAGGATGAACACTGTGTCTACTGTAGTGCGCTTCTCTCAGAATATCCTCCCGAAGATCTATTAAGTTGGGCACAACCAACCTACCAAGGAAACGCAAACAGTCATCAGACGAAACAGAATAGTCCTCAAGTTGACCAGCCCTGACCTTCAACGTCAACTCGTGGATGGAAGGATCTGTCTTTTGAGCAGCTCTAATGCTCGAAATGATCTGTGGCTCAACTTGGGAAGAAGAAACCACAACATAATCCTCAGTCGGGTAAAACCTCCAACCGGTAGTGCTAAGATGCTCATGGTCTTTAGAAATATACAACGACACAAGCATATCTCCTTGAGACTTTCTGCTCAATGCATCAGCCACTACATTAACCTTCCCAGGCTGGTATTTGAGAATAAAAATCCTTTAGCAGCTCCATCCACCTACGATGTCTCATATTCAAGTCAGGCTGCGAAAACAAATACTGAAAACTCTTGTGGTCCGAATACACCACAAACTGCTCGCCATACAGATAGTGGCGCCAAATCTTCAACGCAAAGACCACAGCTGCTAACTCCAAATCATGAACTGGATAACGAGTCTCACACGATTTCAACTGCCGCGAGGCATACGCAATGACCCGTCCATGCTGCATCAACACACAGCCTAATCCATTGAGTGAAGCATCAGAACACACGACGTAACCACCTGATCCAGACGGAAAAAACAAAACAGTGCAGAAGTCAACTTCTCCTTGAGCAATTGAAAAGCATTCTCGCATTGCTCAGTCCACACAAATCGTTTATCCTTCTGAGTTAACTGAGTCATCGGCCTAGCTATACTAGAAAAATGCTCTATAAAACGACGATAATAGCCAGCCAGTCCCAAGAAACTACGAACTTCAGACACATTCCTAGGTCGCTCCCAGTTCAATACAACATCTACCTTACTGGGATCCACAGAAATGCCATCCGCTGAAATCACATGACCCAAAAACACAACGCGATCCAGCCAGAACTCACACTTAGAGAACTTAGCATACAGCTGCGAGTCTCTCAAGTCTGAAGAACTACTCTCAAGTGCTCCTTATGCTCCAAAGTAGTCTTCGAATATACCAAGATGTCGTCGATGAACACTATCACAAACTGATCTATAAACTCGCGGAAGACTCGGTTCATCAAATCCATGAAAACTGCAGGAGCATTAGTCAATCCGAAAGGCATCACCAGAAACTCAAAATGTCGTACCTAGTACGAAAAGCAGTCTTCGAGACATCTTGTTCTCTAACTCTCAGCTGATGGTACCCTGAACGTAGATCGATCTTCGAATACACAGCAGACCCTTGCACTGGTCAAACAAGTCGTCGATCCTCGGCAACGGGTACTTATTCTTAACGGTAGCCTTGTTCAACTGTCTAAAGTCAATGCACATCCTCATCGACCCATCCTTCTTCTTGACAAACAAAATAGGTGTTCCCCACGACGACATGCTAGGTCTGATAAAACCTTTTTCTAGCAAATCATCCAGTTGCACCTTGAGCTCTCTCAACTCTGCAGACGCTAAACGATAGGGTGTACGCGAAATTGGAGCTGTGCCAGGCACCAACTCAATGCTAAAGTCAATCTCCCTCTTCGGAGGAAAACCAGGAATCTCCTCCGGAAACACATCAGGACACCACTGGAACGTCGCTGAGCTGCACACGCGAAGAAGAAGATGCATCCAACGCATAAATCATAAAACTAGCGTTCTCCGCCGATAACAAGCTGAACATCTCCATCGCTAAGACTAACGGAATCTTCGACTGAGAATCCGCACCGTAGAAATTCCATTTCTCATCAGTCTGAGGCCTAAAACGCACGATCCCATGGAAACAATCCACGGAGGCCCTATAGCTGGACAACACACCCATTCCTACTATGCAGTCGAAATCCCACAACATCAAACGAATCAAATTCGCCACTAACACATGCTCACCAAAACTCAGAACTCTATTCAGCAAAACCTCTTGGGAGTACAAACTCGCACCGCCAGGAGTAGAAACAGACACCACATTGTGCAAAGGAAAGGTACACAAACCATGCTCGATCACAAAAGAATCAGCAATAAACGAATGCGATGCTCCAGTGTCAAACAACACTCGTGCAGGAAAATCAAAGACAGAACAGTTACCTGCAATCACTCCGCTCGACGTGCCCTCCGCTTGCTCCCTCGTAATGGCATTCGCTTGGGCATGTTGGGGTCCAGAGAAATGCTGCTGAGACGACTGTCCGAAACGCGACGGACCAGGCAACTGAAACGGTCTAAACTACGTCTCTCCAACCCTAGGTTGCGGAAACTGAGGAGAACGACCCCTAGATGATCCTCCTCGACCCTGAGGTGGGGCTGCGGCTTGCTGTGATCCAGCTGACGGACACACTCTTGCAAAATGTCCATACTGACCACAGATATTACAAGAGCCCTGCACACCAATGCACTGAGTCGACGAATGCTTGCCTCCACAAAAGCCACAAAACTCTGCCCTAGAACCACTGCTACTAGAGCTGCCAGAACCAGAAGAACCAGAACCAGACTTCTTCTTAAACTGATGGCCACGAGGTCGGAACCTCTGGCGGCCAGACTGCTGAGCCATCTGCTGTTGCTGCTGCTGTAGGGGTTGATGAGCTGACTGCGAAGACTAGGAAGACTGTGCTCCCTGAACAGCAGGACGACCACCCTGAGCACCCTGAGGCCTAGCACGCGACCTCCGGTTCCGCAGACCTTCCTCAATGTCAATAGCACTATCCACAGCTTCTGCATAGCTCTTTGGTTTACTCGACAAAACCCTGGCGGCCAGACTGCTGAGCCATCTGCTGTTGCTGCTGCTGTAGGGGTTGATGAGCTGACTGCGAAGACTAGGAAGACTGTGCTCCCTGAACAGCAGGACGACCACCCTGAGCACCCTGAGGCCTAGCACGCGACCTCCGGTTCCGCAGACCTTCCTCAATGTCAATAGCACTATCCACAGCTTCTGCATAGCTCTTTGGTTTACTCGACAAAACCAAAGTATACAACTCTTCGTTCAAACCCTCAAGAAACTTGGTCCTCTTGGCCCTCTCCTGGCCAGCAACATGCGGGACATACGCCAACAGAGAAGAAAACCTACGGGCATACTCCCTAGCAGACATGCTACCCTGCTCCAAGTTATCGAACTCCCGTTCATGAGCGTTCACGTACGACTCCGGAACGTACTCTTGCCGAAAGGCAACACAGAAACTATCCCAAGTAATCTCCACACCAGTCTCCTCTAGCGTCCTCGAAGCGCCACGCCACCAACGCTCCGCATTCTTCCTCAACTGAAAGGTCGCCAAACTCAATCGAAGCACCTCATCGTACTGAACACGATCAAACAAACCAGTGATGTGCCGTAGCCACGAATCCGCATCCTCGCTAGACTCGTCACCGTTGAAAATCTGAGGACTCATCCTCTGGAACCTTGCCATCACAATCTCCATGCTCTCCACACGGGTTGTCAAGTCGTCAACTTCCTCCTCTTCACGTCTACCACGACCACGGAAATGGAAACTACGCTGATCCTTGTTCTGAAATCCAGACTCTTCCTGAAACTGCCCTCTACATCTACCCCTACGTCTAGGCGGCATCTCTACGAAGGCACTAAACAGGATAAGGAAACACAGAACAAAACAGCATAGAAATCACATATCACACAAACAATATGTAGCACATAATCACATAGTCAAGCACAGGCAACGCCAACACTGTGCCTAGACTCAAGTGTGATCAAAGAAATCGAGCTTATCCCAGCTTAAGCTCTGATACCAAAAATGTTAGGTCTCGTGCTCTCATCAGAGATAAAACACGCAGAAACAAGCGGAAGCTACTAAGAAAGCGGGTAAAATTTTTGCTTTTGGCCTGACAGAAAGATAATATAATTTAAAATACAGTAATACTCAAAATAATCCCATTTTCATAAATTCACAACAGACAAGGCTACAAGCCAAAGTAAAACGATACAACATAAACATGCACCAAGTACCTGAAAACAACCACAACTGCACAATACAAAAAATGCAGGTTCTAATATACTACCAACTATATATTGTAAGCATCACTCGGGATATCCCACCCGAGGTGATACCAGTGCAAATACATATTATACATAACTGGGACACTCTAAACACCTCCTGGGGCACCTCCAGCTGGGCCAACTCCACGACCAGCTGAGTAACCTAGGAAACATGAACAAACAACAGGCAAACAAAACAAACCAAGCCTCAGAGGAACATTGGGGTCAAACCCCAGTACGGAGAGCAAATGAGACAGCTAAAGAAACAGCATAAGATAAAATGCAGATGCTATGCATGAGACACATAACAACAGCTGAAGGCTTCAACCGAAGAAGGGATCCAAGGAAACTCAAGCACAGCTCAACAAGATCTGCAATGAATGGTGGCCACTGGTGTGTGTACAAGCATACGGGAATTACCCGCTCGTCTTTACACCACACCTGAATACCAGATGCATCAACAGCTCCACCTGCCGTTGCCCAACTCATGAACCGTGGTAGTTAACCACTCGACGTATGAGGGCTAACAGAGCAGCAGGGAGATGAGAGTGCGGTATTGCCGCTCGCCCTCGCATCCTGGTAAGAACAGAACAGCAACAATACAACAAGATACAAGGCAGCAGGATGTAAAATGAACGTGAAAATGCATTTATGCATATAACAGCAGCTAGCATAAAACATATGCAACAGCAACCACAACAGCAAGCATACACGGCCATTTACACAACCAGCAATCTCACATAATATCCCACGCCAATTCCAAGCTATAACAAGCTCAAATCCGTACCTCAACTTCTGAGCTACAATTACCACACACTGCTGCTACAACGAAGTCCGAGCAACACATATCTATCACCTGCTAAACCAACACAAGCTATTGTTAAAAGACCGAAACACAAAACAACAGCAGCTGGGAGCTACAACTCCACCAGCGCTTATCTACCTTCCTAATACAACGGAAAGCTCTAACAAGGCTTAAAGGTAGAATCTTTACTTATCCCAACGATCTAATCGTCACGACAGAGGACGCTAATGCTAGAAAACTACACAAGGGAGACGTCTTAGCGATCCTGCGATCCTCTTCCAGCTCCTCCAAAGCCTTCTAAAGAGGTATCGAACGACACGCCTTAGCAAGAGGAGTCCAACGCTACCACTCTCACTCTTGTTGGAGCTGTCTACCACCAGCAATTAGGACGAATAGGGTTACGATGAACAGTAACTAGGGTAACGCGACAAGATTTGCTATCGGAAAATATTTCGAAGTATAGGATCTGTTAAACAATCGAAGACCAAGTCTTCTAATAAATACACTACTCAACAGCTGCCAGAAACATAAACAAATCCACCAACAAAAACAGTCGCAACAACTAATATTCCCAACCAGCCACAGGAATCTTGCATCAGCTTTTGCCTATCGCTAAACAGTGAACAACTAAACAAAACGACATCGCACCAACTAAACCAAACGGCGTCATAGAGGGACACGTCACCTCGCTACCAACAGCTGATCAACAAACCAGCAGCTGTATGAAACAACGCACCAATCTCTCAACAGCTGATGTCTATTACAACCAACAGCTGGTACAAGCGCTCCACTCAAAACGCTGTCGTCTTAACTAATCCAAACGACGTAGTTTCGATACCTGCTACAAAACATGCTAACAAAGCCAACAGCTGGTTCCTGTTCACCAAACGTCGTTGCTTCAGAATCCCTTAGCGCTCTCTGCTGATCATCGAAAATAAAATACCAACGACTGATCACTCGCAACAGCTGGTCTCTCGCAACAGCTGGATACTCTCTAATACACCAACGTCTGAAATCCACGTCAGCATTGCTGCTGTTTCCCACCAACACATTGCGACTGAAATACCAACAACTGACGCGATTACTCAACGACCGATTCCTACTAATACTGCCGATATCTTTCCAACTGCTGATATCAACACTTAGGCAAATTCGATGGCTACACCAAGCACATCGACCAACACCTGATTGCGAAAACACAGGTCTCACACTTCCCCACTGTGTGATGTTGTCTCCGTATCTACCTCTGCTGGCGTGAGTTTGTTGTCCCATGAGGTGGTGTTGGATTGTGTTCTTAGGTTTGATGAGCATGTATTGGTGACCAATCTGATTGTTTTAGGAATTAGAGATTTTGATTGTATCTTGGGAATGGATGTTTTGTCCAGTTATAGAGCGACAATTGATTGTTTCCATGGTGTAGTGAGGTTTAGGCCTGAATTTGGGGAGAAATGAGATTTCTATGATGCTGATTCGTGACCTAAGATTACTTTTGTGTCTGCCATGGAGATGTTTAGTTTGTTGTCGCTAGAGAATTCAGGGTTTATGATCTATGCTTTGGATGTTTCCCAAGTATCACGAGTAGAGTTGAGCGATGTTCCGATTGCTCGAGAGTTTTGTTTCCGAATGAGATTCCTCGATTCCCTCCGAGACGAAAGATTGACTTCAGCATAGAGTTGGTGCCAGGAACAGCCCCGATTTCTAGAGCTCCGTACCGGTTGGCGCCAGCTGAGTTGAAGGAACTCAAAGAGCAGTTGCGTGATCTGTTAGAGAAGGGCTTCATTAGACCGAGTATGTCGCCCTGGGGAGCTCCGATTCTTTTTGTGAAGAAGAATGATGGATCTATGAGGATGTGTGTGGATTTTCGGCAGTTGAACAAAGCGAATATTAAGAACAAGTATCCGTTGCCGAGGATTGATGACTTGTTTGACCAGTTGCAGAAATCTGCTGTATACTCTAAGATTGATCTACGATCTGGTTATCATCAGTTCCGGATCAGAGACGCTGACATGGCGAAGACGGTGTTTAGGACTAGATATGGGCATTATGAGTTTCTGGTGATGCCTTTTGGATTGACGAATGTTCCTGCTGTCTTCATGGATTTGATGAATCGCGTCTTCAGTGAGTATATCGATCGTTTTGTGATCGTCTTCATAGATGACATCCTGATATATTCGAGAAACTTCAGAGAGCATAAAGAGCACTTGAGATTGGTTTTGCAGAAATTGAGAGACTCACAGTTGTATGCGAAGTTCAGCAAGTGTGAATTCTGGTTGGATAGAGTTGTCATTTTGGGTCATGTGATTTCAGCACAAGGTATTTCTGTCGATCCGAGTAAGGTCGAAGCAGTTCTTAACTGGGAGCGACCTAGGAATGTTTCTGAGATCCGTAGTTTCTTGGGTTTGGCTGGCTATTATAGGTGTTTTATTGAGAAGTTTTCTTCAATATCTAGGCCGATGACTCAGTTGACCCAGAAAGATAGAAAGTTTGTTTGGACTGATGAGTGTGAGTCGAATTTCCAGTTGCTTAAGGAGAAGTTGACTACTGCTCCTGTGTTAGCTTTGCCTTCTGGTTCTGGAGGTTTTGTGGTTTGCTCTGACGCTTCTCTGAGTGTTTTAGGATGTGTTCTGATGCAAAACGGGTTTGTGAAAGCCTATGGGTCTCGACAGTTGAAGCCCCATGAGACGAGATACCCCGTTCATGATCTTTAGTTGGCTGCGATAGTGTTTGCCTTGAAGATTGGCGTCACTATTTGTATGGTCAACAATTTGTGGTGTACACCGACCACAAGAGTTTGAAGTATATCTTCACGCAGTCAGATTTGAATATGAGGCAACGCCGCTGGATGGAGTTGCTGAAGGATTTTGAGTGTGAGATTCAGTATCATCCTGGGCGGATGAATTTAGTGGCCGATGCTTTGAGTAGGAAATCCCAACCGCGATGTTGACGTCGATGAGAATATCCAAAGTCCTTGAGTATTTGGGGACTTCGGGTGGCATTTTCAGCCGAGTGATCAGTACTTCGTGGTTTCTTCTTTTCAGGTTGAGCCACAGATTGTAGCAGACAATAGAGCAGCGCAGAGGACTGATCCGTATGTGCGTGAGTTGAAGATTAAAGCTCAGAATGGTCAGTCTGAGAATTTTTCTGTTGCTTCTGATGGCTGCTTGAGATTTCGAGGTAGATTGGTGGTTCCGAATTTGATTGATTTAAAGGAAGCCATCTTGAATGAAGCTCATTGTAGTCGATACAGTGTGAATCCGAGCGAGACGAAGATGTATCATGCTTTCAAGTCTCACTTTTGGTGGGAAGGCATGAGGAATGACATCTCTGGATTTGTAGCTCGATGTTTGAATTGTCAACAGGTCAAGGCTGAGAGGATGAGACCTGGTGGATTGCTACAGAGTCTATAAGTGCCTCAGTGGAACTGGTAGCACATTGCCATGGATTTTGTGACTCATTTGCCTCGATCGTGTAGGATATGTGATGCTGTTTGGGTCGTGATTGATATACTTTCGAAGTCAGCCCATTTCATTCCTTATGATGTGAGGTGCTCGATGAAGAAAATGGCGCGACTGTACATTGACCATGTAGTGAGATTGCATGGAGTGCCGATTTCGATAGTGTCTGATAGAGATCCAAGGTTTACTTTCCGATTCTGGAAGAGTTTGCAGGCAGTGATGGGTTCGGGATTGGCTATGAGTATAGCCTATCACCCACAGACAGATGGCAATCTGAGAGGACCATTCAGATTTTAGAAGATATGCTGCGAGCAGTTGTTTTGGATTTCAGTGGTGCCTGGCAGGATTCCTTATCCTTGATTGAGTTTTCTTATAAAAACAGCTACCAGGTGACTAATGGAATAGCCCCTTTTGAAGCATTGTATGGTCGTAAGTGTAGATCACCTATCTGCTGGGAAGAGATTGGTGAGAAGCAGTTGTCTACTCCTGAGTTTGTGCAGTACATGAAGGATCAGATTGAATTGATTCGGAGTAAGATGAAAGCGGCTCAAGATCGACATGCTAGCTATGCTAACAGAAGACGCCGACCTTTAGAGTTTGAAGTTAGTGATCGACTGTTTCTCAAAGTTTCTCCTTTCAAGAGTGTGATGAGATTTAGATTGAAGGGTAAATTGGCTCCTAGATACGTTGGTCCCTTATGAGATTGTTGAGAGGATTGGACAGTTGGCTTATAGATTGAGGCTGTCTGATGAGTTAGAAGCGATGCATGATGTGTTTCATGTGTCAATGTTGAGAAAATATGATCCAAATCCGTCCCATGTGTTGAGGACGGATGAAGTAGAGCTGGATTCTACCTTGAGCTATGTGGAATATCCAGTGCAGATTCTGGATAGGAAGGAGAAGCAGCTGAGGAATAAGGTTATTCCGTTGGTGATTGTCCAATGAAGTAAATATGGTCGTGAGGAAGCTACCTGGGAGGTGGAAGAGACGATGAGACAAGAGTGGCCTCATCTGTTTGAGCTTTGATAGTGGAGTTGTGCTGGTGAGTTCTAGTGTTTGTTGATTTTCTGTCCTGAGTTTGCCTTTGATTTCGAGGACGAAATCTCTTAAGATGGGGAGAATGTGAAGACTAGAATTTGCTAAGTACAATTTATTAGCTAATTGAGTTTCTGAGTATCGGATTTTCAGATTTGAGGATTTAGGGATTTTTAGAATTTCAGATGTTGAGTGAAATCTGGATGCTCAGATGTGCCCTTGTGTGCTTGCGTGAGTTGTTGCAAGCAGGGAGCTAAACGTTGCGTTTTGAGTGCTGGTTAGATGTGGCGTTGCTGGAGGTGATGCGACGTCGTATTTGTTTTCAGAAGTGGCGCTAGATAGAGAGATCTGTTAGCGGGCGTGAACAGTTGTGAGCTTTTGCGCGAGGAAGTCGGCGATGGTTAGTTGTCCAGAGTCGTTCAGATGTCAAAGATGGTCAACGGTGCTGATTGATGAATTCAGCTGTGACCAAGATCTGAGGAGCGCTAGCGGGACTTGATGCTACGTCGTTTTGATAAGTTAGCGCGACGTCGTTTGTTGTGTGAGTTAGTAGAGAGTAGCAAAGTCTGATTAGTGTCAGCTGAGGCCAGTTGCGAGAGACTTCTGCCTTAGAATGAAAGCTGATCAGTACCAACATCTGAATTATTCGCCGATGACTTCTGTTGTAGCTTTTACTGGGGGTTTTAAGGGAAGTGCTGATCGACACTTAGAACATTTGTGAACCAGATATTTCTTATCTTCTTCCCCGTGAACCCTTGATTGCTACTGTTCATCCGAACCCTATTTCCGTTGATTTCCGTCGATTTTCGCCGTCGTTTGGAGTAAGATTGGTAGCGCTGAGCTCGTCTTCTCTAGGGCTTTCGATTGATACGAGTTTGGAGACTAGAGTCACCGGATTTGAGGAGCGCGAAGTAGTTGCAGAGTTCGTTTGCCTTCGCGATTTTGGACCAGTAGCTTGTCTGTTCTTTAACAGCTTTGGGTAAGTGATTCTTTATCGATTTAAGATTCGTATGAGAGCTGTGTAGTGCTCTATTGGATTTAGGTAACTGAGTTAAGTTACTGGGCTTTAGAATTAAGCTGTTTGAGTTCAGATTTGAGTTGATAATTAGATATCTTAACAGATTCGAGCTTGTAGTAGCTTCTACTGAGTTGCCGTGGAGCTGCTTGGGCAGTAGACTTGAGTTGGTTGATGCGCCCTTCTTGTTGTAAGATCTGTTGAGGTTTGAGGTACGAATTGAGCTATATATTAAGCAGTTTTTTATATCAGCTTTGGGAATATTTCTATCGGGTGTTAGCTGTTGTGTTGTGTATTGACTGCTGCATTATCTGTGTTATGTGCGTGTGATGCTATGCATTGATTAAGCATGAGTCTGCTGTGCATTCACGCATACATATTGAGCCTGATTCCTTTTTTGGAAGCTGAATCCCTTTACACGTTGTGATCGGACGGCTGAGTCGTCGTGCCTGAAAGGTCCAATGCTGTTTTTGATGTGGTGGCCAGCTGAGTCGTTGTGCCTGAATACCACACTGCCTTGTGATGGTCGGCTGAGTCGTCGCACTTGAACGATCACAAGTATGTTGATGATTGATGAG
>KV004114.1:46149-66093 GCA_001598015.1 Dorcoceras hygrometricum | reverse complement strand
CATTCCTACATCATTCCCAATGAGTAGAATGTCATCAACATAAAGCACGGGAAACGTCACAGCACTTTTAACTACCTTCTTATAGACGCACGGCTCCTCGGGGTTCTTGATGAAACCAACTTTCTTAATTGTTTCATCGAATCTCAGGTTCAACTTCGTGATGCTTGTTTGAGACCGTAGATCGATCTCTGAAGCTTGCATACCTTATGCTCGCTTCCAACAGATGTGAAACCCTCAGGCTGCGTCATATAGATCTCTTCCTTAATGTTTCCATTAAGGAACGCAGTTTTCACATCCATTTGCCATATCTCATAATCGTACCATGCGGCTATGGCTAACAACGTATCCAGAAAACCTGAGGAAGAGATGTTAGCCCGCTTTTGCATACAACGTATCCAGAAACCTGAGGAATGTGCATTAGTAAAATGCACATCTTTCGTCCTGGATGACAATAGCAATGGCCTGGGATCCTGGTCTTGCCGAATTTTCAAAAGTGACGCAATTAAAACCAGCGTTGAAAATAGCAGGCAAATCAAAGAAAATTATGTAAAAGAAAATTACACAGGTTCTAGACTCGGAAATTATTAACTTGAAGCATAAAAAATTAATTACACCCACTAAGTGTGCCGCTTTGGAAAGTTGCGAATTCTGGAACATGGTGATTCATCGTCACTTTTGTGACGTCAGCGTCGTTCTCTGGTAGGAGTACTCTCTCCAAGTACACTCATGTGGAAATATGCACATAGAACATCTGTGCTTGATTTATGGGGGCGACAGCCAATACTTTCCTGACACTTCGGTAAGCTCCGAGATCTGTTTTGTACATCGTCATGTTGTAGTGCATATCTGCTGCCGCATGATGATGATGATGATATGTTGCAAAACAGATTGAAATGCCCATAATTGCTCCCATAGCCATCATCAAGGCTAACATAAAAAGGAGGGAGTTTCTCGACCTAATATTTCGATGATATGGTTCAAGAACACAGGTAGAGAAGACTTACAGAGTAACTTTATCACTAAAAACCTACTTCAACATCTTCGCTGTAATAATTTATATTGTCAGTGCCATAAAAAAATTACAAAATATTTTGGAGCATTTTGTGAAGCTTTTCTAAAGCGGAAACACCCGAACTTTTCATGAGAAAAATGCGGAATTTTTTTAAATACTAAACACGCCATAATTTAAAAACTAAATATAACATAAAAGCCGTTCAATCAGGTGTTGTCACATTAAATCATGAAAACTTCAAGACATTTTCCTTGGATTGCAAGTGAAGCAGCTTGATAATGGAATTTTGATTAATCAAACTAAGTACACAAAATAACTTTTGAAAAAGTTCGGTATGGAAAATGTTCGCCAGAACGCGACCCCAATTAGTGCTTCAATAAAGTTGGATAAAGACGAAGTTGGAACTGCCATTGAGGTAACATTATATCGAGGGATAATCAGATGGCTTATGTACTTTACTTTTAGCAGGCCAGACATCATGTTTGTTTTCTTTATGTGTGCTAGATTTCAAGCTGATCCTAAACAGTCCCATTTCATCGTTGTTAAACGCATTTTTAAACCTAGTGAGTATAACTAATTTTTATGATTCAATTAATTTGCGAGTCAAATAACCTGTGAAATTTTCTTTACATAGTTTCTTTCTTTTGATTTTCCACCTATTTTAAATGCGGGTTTCATTGCGAAATTTATTACTTTTGAAAAATTCGGTCGGACCAGGATCCCAGACCATTGCTGTTGTCATCCAGGCCGAAAGATGTGCATTTTACAAATGACATTTCTTGGGTTTCATGATACATTGTATGCAAAAGCGGGCAAACATTTCTTCCAAGAATGTGACATCTATGAGACAATAGAAGTCATTTCCTATTGCACTGTATCAAACGTGAAATATTTTCGCCCGAGCAACCAACTTATACACTTCACCGACCAATGGAGAAGGAACTTGTCCCCGAGTGCATTTGTCTTTCGAAATTCCTCTTTTCATAGTGGGTTCAGAATCTTGAGGATTATGTTGTTCAGCCCAACGTTCCTATGCATAGGCGTTCTAGGCAGATTGAGGATGAAGTAGAGCATTTGGCTAGCGGAGTTGATGAGATGGAGCTGGTTCTAGCTAAGTTCAGTGGATGAACCCCCAGACGTTTCCAAGTGCTGAGTATGGTGTAGTGGCCGAGGGCTGGTTGAAGCATATGGAGGATCTTTTCGACAAGGTCCATTTAGAATGATCGTTATTTTACTTAAAAATACTTTGATGCATATGCACGTCTTATGTATTATTTGCTATCTCCAGAATTTACTTGTGGAGCCTTTAGGATCACTAGATTTCATTAATGCAGGTGAGGATGAGTAGACGATGCTGGTTGACGAACGCTCGGTCGAGAAGAGAGGGTTTTTATCGATAGACACACGTCTTCCACAGATTTAAAACATTTTATGGTTTATTAAATTTTTATTCCTTGAGGAAAAACACTATGATGCACAATTCTTGAAGTTTTGATGTTTCATGATTTAATGTGACGACACCTGATTGAACGACTTTTATGTTATATTTAGTTTTTAAATTTTATGACTTGTTTAGTATTTAAAAAAATTCCGCATTTTTCTAATGAAAAGTTCAGGCGTTTCCGCTTTAGAAAAGCTTCACAAAATGCTCCAAAATATTTTGTAATTTTGTTTATGGCACTGTCAATATCAATTCTTACAGCGAATAGGTTGAAGTAGTGTTTTAGTGATAAAGTTACTCTGTAAGTCTCCTCTGCCTGTGTTCTTGAACCATATCATCGAAATATTAGGTCGAGAAACTCCCTCCTTTTTATGTTAGCCTTGATGATGGCTGCGGGAGCAATTATGGACATTTCAATCTGTTTTGCAACATATCATCATCATCATGCGACAGTAGATATGCACTACAACATCACGATGTCCAAAACAGATCCCGTAGCTTACCGAATTGTCAGGAAAGTATTGGCTGTCGCCCCCATAAATCAAGCACAGTGTTCTATGTGCATATTTCCACATGAGTGCACTTGGATAAAGTACTCCTACCAGAGAACGGCGCTTACGTCACAAAAGCGACGATGAACCACCATGTTCCAGAATTCCCAACTTTCCAAAGCGGCACATTTAGTGGCTGTAACTAATTTTTTATGTTTCAAGTTAATAATTTCCGAGTCCAGAACCTGTGTAATTTTCTTTTACATAATTTTCTTTTATTTTCCAGCTATTTTCGACGCTGGTTAATTGCGAAATTTATAACTTTGAAAATTCGGCAAGACCAGGATCCCAGGCCATTGCTATTGTCATCCAGGCCGAAAGATGTGCATTTTACTAATGCACATTCCTCAGGTTTCAGGATACGTTGTATGCAAAAGCGGGCTAACATCTCTTCCGAGAATGTGACATCTATGGGAAAATAGATTTCATTTTCGGAGAGGCTATTGCAGTGTTTCAAATGTGTAATATTTTGTCCCGAGCATCCAACTTGTTATACTTCACCGTCAAGGGAGAAAGAACTTGTACTCGAGTGCATTTGTCTTCCAAAATTCCTCTTTCATAGTGGCTTCGGGCCTCGAGCGACATATTCAGAATATGTAGCATACCTCGGCCGGCCATGGTTCGACTACTCAACCGTATTCTCTTATTCTCCCCTATAAACAAGGGTATTGAGTCAATAAAAGTTGCACATAAGTATTGACTCTATGAGTTCTCTTTACCTATTCTCTATTCATCTTTCTATTTTTTATATGATTTATAACAATTTTATGATTTTTGGGGAGTAAATTCCATGTATCATTTTGTTTACACATGATAATGACGAATAAATTATGGACACCTTTTGGACCCATTCTGAATATTTATGTCTCATTTATGTCTTTTGGTTGATTACAACTATTTTCCTATTTTATATCTTTCCAAAAATTACACAGTATGGTCACCACCAAAAAATTCTCCATTTATAATTATTTTCATCTGAAGTCAAAAACTTTACTTAGAAATATTAGTCACATGACTTTAATTGTCTCAATAACATAATTATGTATTATATTATAAATCCTAAAATGTGTGGAGTCACCCAAAAATTATATGCCGATTTCATTTAAGTCATGTTCAATGTATATTAAAGATAATACGGATAATGGATGTGTAGCTTATTTATTACAATTTATTATGATTGATCATGAGCAATAACAATTAATGATATAATAGATGACCTACTTTAAATGATAGCTAGGTCATGTTTTATTTTATTTCTTTTGTGTGATTTAATTCAGTAAAGTAATAAATTGAAATGCCTATAGCGAAAGACTCTGGACAATAAAAGCTACATATTCTGAAATATGTCGCTCGAGCCCTGGAGCCACTATGAAAATAGGAATTTCGGAAGACAAATGCACTCTGGGAGAAGTTCCTTCTCCCTTGAGAGGTGAAGTGTATGAGCTGGTTGCTCGGACGAAAATAATTTCACGTTTGAAAAAGTGCAGTAGGAAATGACATCTATTGTCCCATAGATGTCACATTCTTGGAAGAAATGTTTGCCCGCTTTTGCATACAATATATCCTAAAACCCAAGAAATGTGCATTTGTAAAATGCACATCTTTCGGCCTGGATGACAACAGCAATGGTCTGAGATCCTGGTTCGACCGAATTTTTCAAAAGTAATAAATTTCGAAATGAAACCCGCATTTAAAATAGGTGGCAAATCAAAAGAAAAGAAACTATGTAAAAAAAATTCACAGGTTATTTGACTCGGAAATTAATTGAACCATAAAAATTAATTATACTCACTAAATTTAAGAATGCGTTTAACAACGTCGAAATGGGACTGTTTAGTATCAACTTGATATCTAGCACACATAAAGAAAACAAATATGATGTCTGGCCTGCTAAAAGTTAAGTACATAAGCGATCTGATTATCCCTCGATATAATGTTACCTCAATGGCAGTTCCAACTCCGTCTTTATCCAACTTTATTGAAGCACTAATTGGGTGGCAACCGGCGAACATTTTCCATACCGAACGTTTTCAAAAGTTATTTTGTGTACTTAGTTTGATTGATGAAAATTCCATTATCAAGCTGATTCACTTGCAATCCAAGGAAAAATGTCTTGAAGTTTTGATGTTTCAAGATTTAATGTGACGACACCCGATTGAACAATGTTATTCTTAGTTTTTAAATTTTATGACTTGTTTAGTATTTTAAAAAATTCCACATTTTTCTCATGAAATGTTCGGGCGTTTCCGCTTTAGAAAAGCTTCACAAAATGCTCCTAAATATTTTGTAATTTTTTTATGACACTGACAATATAAATTCTTACAACGAAGAGGTTGAAGTAGTCTTTTAGTGATAAAGTTACTCTACAAGTCTCCTCTACCTGTGTTCTTGAACCATATCATCGAAATATTAGGTCGAGAAACTCCCTTCTTATGTTAGCCTTGATGATGGCTATGAGAGCAATTATGGACATTTCAATCTGTTTTGCAACATATCATCATCATCATCATCATGCGACAGCAGATATGCACTACAACATCACAATGTCCAAAACAGATCCCGGAGATTACCGAAGTGTCAGGAAAGTATTGGCTGTCGCCCCCATAAATCAAGCACAGTGTTCTATGTGCATATTTCCACATGAGTGTACTTGGAGAGAGTACTCCTATCAGAGAACAATGCTGACGTCACAAAAGTGACGATGAACCACCATGTTCCAGAATTCCCAACTTTCCAAAGCGGCACATTTAGTGGCTGTAACTAATTTTTTATGTTTCAAGTTAATAATTTCCGAGTCCAGAACCTGTGTAATTTTCTTTTACATAATTTTCTTTGATTTGGCAGCTATTTTACGCTGGTTTAATTGCGAAATTTATCACTTTGAAAATTCGGCAAGACCAGGATCCCAGGCCATTGCTGTTGTCATCCAGGCCGAAAGATGTGCATTTTACTAATGCACATTTCTCAGGTTTCAGGATACGTTATATGCAAAAGCGGGCTAACATCTTTTCCGAGAATGTGACATCTATGGAAAAATAGATGTCATCTTCGGAGAGGCTATTGCAGTGTTTCAAATGTGTAATATTTTGTCCCGAGCACCCAACTTGTTATACTTCACCGTCCAAGGAGAAAAAACTTGTACTCGAGTGCATTTGTCTTCCAAAATTCCTCTTTCATAATGGCTTCAGGCCTCGAGCGACATATTCAGAATATGTAGCATACCTCGGCCGGCCATGGTTCGACTACTCAACCGTATTCTCTTATCCTCTCCTATAAACAAGGGTATTGAGTCAATAAAAATTGCACATAAGTATTGACTCTATGAGTTCTCTTTACCTATTCTCTATTCATCTCTCTATTTTTTATATGATTTATAACAATTTTATGATTTTTGAGGAGTAAATTCCATGTATCATTTTGTTTACACATGATAATGACGAATAAATTATGGACACCTTTTGGACCCATTCTGAATATTTATGTCTCATTTATGTCTTTTGGTTGATTACAACTATTTTCCTATTTTATATCTTTCCAAAAATTACACAGTATGGTCACCACCAAAAAATTCTCCATTTATAATTATTTTCATCTGAAGTCAAAAACTTTACTTAGAAATATTAGTCACATGACTTTAATTGTCTCAATAACATAATTATGTATTATATTATAAATCCTAAAATGTGTGGAGTCACCCAAAAATTCTATGTTGATTTCATTTAGGTCATGTTCAATGTATATTAAAGATAATACGGATAATGGATGTGTAGCTTATTTATTACAATTTATTATGATTGATCATGAGCAATAACAATTAATGATATAATAGATGACCTACTTTAAATGATAGCTAGGTCATGTTTTATTTTATTTCTTTTGTGTTTCACTTTTCTGAAAATGAGTTTGATCTTGGTCTTTCTATTTTTTCAAAAAAATAGTGCCTGCAATAAAAGCTAGGTTCGTGATTAAGTTTTATTAAATCCTTTTGATACCAGTTAAATTTGATTTAATTCAGTAAAGTAATAAATTGAAATGCCTATAGCGAAAGACTCTGGACAATAAAAGCTACATATTCTAAAATATGTCGCTAGAGCCCTGGAGCCACTATGAAAAGAGGAATTTCGGAAGACAAATGCACTCAGGGAGAAGTTCCTTCTCCCTTGGGCGGTGAAGTGTATAAGTTGGTTGCTCGGACGAAAATATTTCACGTTTGAAACAGCGCAGTAGGAAATGACATCTATTGTCCCATAGATGTCACATTCTTGAAAGAAATGTTTGCCCGCTTTTGCATACAATGTATCCTAAAACCCAAGAAATGTGCATTTGTAAAATGCACATCTTTCGGCTTGGATGACAACAGCAATGGTCTGGGATCCTGATTGGACCGAATTTTTCAAAAGTAATAAATTTCGAAATGAAACCCGCATTTAAAATAGGTGGCAAATCAAAAGAAAAGAAACTATGTAAAAAATTTTCACAGGTTATTTGACTCGGAAATTAATTGAACCATAAAAATTAATTATACTCACTAAATTTAAGAATGCGTTTAACAACGCTGAAATGGGACTGTTTAGGATCAGCTTGAAATCTAGCACACATAAAGAAAACAAACATGATGTCTGACCTGCTAAAAGTTAAGTACATAAGCGATCTGATTATCCCTCGATATTATGTTACCTCAATGGCAGTTCCAACTTCGTCTTTATCCAACTTTATTGAAGCACTAATTGGGTGGCAACCGGCGAACATTTTTCATACCGAACGTTTTCAAAAGTTATTGTGTACTTAGTTTGATTGATGAAAATTCCATTATCAAGCTGTTTCACTTGCAATCCAAGGAAAAATGTCTTGAAGTTTTGATGTTTCAAGATTTAATGTGACGACACCCGATTGAACAATGTTATTCTTAGTTCTTAAATTTTATGACTTGTTTAGTATTTTAAAAAATTCCGCATTTTTCTCATGAAACGTTCGGGCGTTTCCGCTTTAGAAAAGCTTCACAAAATGCTCCAAAATATTTTGTAATTTTTTTATGGCACTGACAATATAAATTCTTACAGCGAAGAGGTTGAAGTAGTCTTTTAGTGATAAAGTTACTCTACGAGTCTCATCTACCTGTGTTCTTGAACCATATCATCGAAATATTAGGTCGAGAAACTCCCTTCTTATGTTAGCCTACATATTATGGGCATTTCAATCTGTTTTGCAACATATCATCATCATCATCATGCGACAGCAGATATGCACTACAACATCACGATGTCCAAAACAGATCCCGGAGCTTACCGAAGTGTCAGGAAAGTATTGGCTGTCGCCCGCCCATAAATCAAGCACAGTGTTCTATGTGCATATTTTCACATGAGTGTACTTGGAGAGAGTACTCCTATCAGAGAACGGCGCTGACGTCACAAAAGTACGATGAACCACCAAGTTCGAGAATTCCCAACTTTCCAAAGCGGCACATTTAGTGGTTGTAACTAATTTTTTATGTTGCAAGTTAATAATTTCCGAGTCCAGAACCTGTGTAATTTTCTTTTACATAATGATTTGCCAGCTATTTTCGACGCTGGTCTAATTGCGAAATTTATCACTTTCAAAATTCGGCAAGACCAGGATCCCAGGCCATTGCTGTTGTCATCCAGGCCGAAAGATGTGCATTTTGCTAATGCACATTCCTCAGGTTTCAGGATACGTTGTATGCAAAAGCGGACTAACATCTCTTCCGAGAATGTGACATCTATGGGAAAATAGATGTCATTTTCGGAGAGGCTATTGCAGTGTTTCAAATGTGTAATATTTTGTCCCGAGCATCCAACTTGTTATACTTCACCGTCCAAGGGAGAAAGAACTTGTCCTCGAGTGCATTTTTCTTCCAAAATTCCTCTTTCATAGTGGCTTCGGGCCTCGAGCGACATATTCAGAATATGTAGCATACCTCGGCCGGCCATGGTTCGACTACTCAACCGTATTCTCTTATTCTCCCCTATAAACAAGGGTATTGAGTCAATAAAAGTTGCACATAAGTATTGACTCTATGAGTTCTCTTTACCTATTCTCTATTCATCTTTCTATTTTTTATATGATTTATAACAATTTTATGATTTTTGGGGAGTAAATTCCATGTATCATTTTGTTTACACATGATAATGACGAATAAATTATGGACACTTTTTGGACCCATTCGGAATATTTATGTCTCCTGGTTGATTACAACTATTTGCCTATTTTATATCTTTCCAAAAATTACACAGTATGGTCACCACCAAAAAATTCTCCATTTATAATTATTTTCATCCGAAGTCAAAAACTTTTCTTGAAATATTAGTTACATGACTTTAATTGTCTCAATAACATAATTATGTATTATATTATAAATCCTAAAATGTGTGGAGTCACCCAAAAATTCTATGTTGATTTCATTTAGGTCATGTTCAATGTATATTAAAGATAATACGGATAATGGATGTGTAGCTTATTTATTACAATTTATTATGATTGATCATGAGCAATAACAATTAATGATATAATAGATGACCTACTTTAAATGATAGCTAGGTCATGTTTTATTTTATTTCTTTTGTGTTTCACTTTTCTGAAAATGAGTTTGATCTTGGTCTTTCTATTTTTTCAAAAAAATAGTGCCTGCAATAAAAGCTAGGTTCGTGATTAAGTTTTATTAAATCCTTTTGATACCAGTTAAATTTGATTTAATTCAGTAAAGTAATAAATTGAAATGCCTATAGCGAAAGACTCTGGACAATAAAAGCTACATATTCTGAAATATGTCGCCCGAGCCCTGGAGCCACTATGAAAATAGGAATTTCGGAAGACAAATGCAGTCGGGGACAAGTTTCTTCTCCCTTGGGCGGCGAAGTGTATAAGTTTGTTGCTCGGACGAAAATATTTCACGTTTGAAACAGTGCAGTAGGAAATGACATCTATTGTCCCATAGATGTCACATTCTTGGAAGAAATGTTTGCCCACTTTTGCATACAATGTATCCTGAAACCCAAAAGAAATGTGCATTTGTAAAATGCACATCTTTCGGCCTGGATGATAACAGCAATGGTCTGGGATCCTGGTTCGATCGAATTTTTCGAAAGTAATAAATTTCGAAATGAAACCCGCATTTAAAATAGGTGACAAATCAAAAGAAAAGAAGCTATGGAAAGAAAATTTCACAGGTTATTTGACTCGGAAATTAATTGAACCATAAAAATTAATTATACTCACTACATGTGCCACTTTAAAAAGTTGGGAATTCTGGAGCATGGTGGTTCATCGTGACTTTGGTTACGTCCGGTCCGTCTTCGATGAGCACCATATTTGTGAGGTTCGCTGGTATGCGTACTCTCTCCACGTACACTACTATGGAAATGTGCACATAAAACATATGCGCTTGATTTATGGAAGTGGCAACCAATGCTTAGCCCGATAAGCTTCGATATCTGTTTTGAACACCGACATGTTGTAATGTATATACTCTACCGCGTGATAACGATAATGTGTTGCATAATAGATTGAATTGCAATCGTTGCTTCCATAGCCATCATCATGGCTAACATAAGAAGGGAGTTTTTCGACATAATTTTTCGATGATATGAATCAAGAACACGGATAGAGGAGCCTTACAGACATGGTTCGCAAGATCGGTAGCGGAACGGCCGTTCCTGAACGGGAAAGGAGACAACCTTTCCAAAGTTCTAGGTCATCACGGAACATAGCCCCCAAACCTCCCCCACCCGCCGCCGCCGCCGCCGCCCGGGGTATTCCTGCATTCCCTTGCCGCCCCCCGCCTCCAACGTGTTTCTGGGCAATGCTGCCGTATCTATATTTGGGCTTTGTAGGGCAAATGATGAGGCCCAGCGACTGTTTGATGTTATGCTTGAGAGAGGAAATGTTAGATTATCTACTAGAATGTATGGGGAATAGAGGAGAGTGGTCGAAGGCAACATCCAGATTGCAATTAGTCGTGAAAAGAGAAGGAATGAATTGAGGAAATTGATCACATCCATGATTAGTACCCTAGGTAGATTAAGCAAAATGGATTTAGCCAGGAGAGCTTTTGTCGTAATATCGTTTATGCTTATTCGGATTTGATTAGTGCTTATGCGAAGATTATGCTTATTCGGATTTTATTAGTGCTTATGTGAAGAGTGGACAGACATAGAGGTGTTCAAGAGTATGAAATGTTCTTGTTTATGCGAAAAGCGTTTATGTTTTATATTTTTTTAAAAAAAAATTCCGTGACGCGACCGTTCCGTGAAACGATAATGGAACTGGAACGGAGTTCTCCACGACGATCTCCGTGACCGTTACTGCGAACCATGCTTACAGAGTAACTTTATTACTAAAAAAACTACTTCAACCTGTTGACGGTAAGAAATTAAAGAATAATGACAGGTCCATGAAAAAAATTACCTGACCAGGAACAAGGGCTGCAATAGTCAAGTACCAAGCTGTGTTAAGTAGTCATCCCAAGTCCTAAAAAGGACCAAATTCTGTAATCCATCATGAACTTCGAACCACTGAATTTTAAGAGATGAAATCAAGGATTTAATACTTCTTTCACTTTATTTTATTGGGTTCATTTATTTTTCATTTAACTTGTGTTTGAGAGACTAAAAGACCTGGATGACATGATTCTTGAAGCTGGCACCTTCCTTTTCCTTCCTGCTACGGTATTCAATGTATAGAACACTGATGAGATAAGCAGTCCAGCTGCCCATTAAACCGTAGAAGATTTGAAACACAATCCCAGAAAGCATTCCAAGTTGTGAGAATGAATTAGGGAGAGTTAATAAAACTTGCGCAACCTGCAAATACCAGATTAATCAAGAATGATGTGAAATGCGAACAAATGAGTAAAAAATATATCTCGAAATATGAATACTTGATTGGAAGCACAGGTGAACCAGGCATCGTAGGCGGAGCCGCCGTGCCAGAGGATGCTTTGACGCTGAAAATGGGCTGCTACTCTGCCGTCTCCTCCTCCTTTCCGCCGCCGTCAAGCTCAGTCTTGAAGCTGGATACAATAGCTTCCTCTTCTTGCTTCATTGTCCCCTATTTCGTCTACAGGAAATTCTCTCACGGATCTGAAAGCGAAGAATAAGGGGAGAAAAATACACGCAATGAGACAAAATCCAAGAAAACGAAAGCCAAGAAAAATCCTCACATCCAAAGAGAAATGGAAATTTAGAAGAAAGAAAGAAAGAGATAAAAGAGCAAAATCCCAACAAATACAAGAAACAAAAAGAAAAGAAAACTCACAAGCTTCACTTTCCCCAAATCCCCCCTTCGTGACTAGTCTTTTTCCTGAACCCAGATCTCAGAAAACAAAATAAATTCTTCCCAGACAAAAAGAAAAAAGAAACTCTCTAATTTAAAAAATTAAAGAAAGAACGGTTTTTTCGACAAAAACTTTACTAAAGAAGAACCAGAAAATCTAGAATTCTTCATTTCAAGGCAAGAAGAACTGGGACTCAGCAAATGCCTGCCTAGAAATTCTTGCACTGAGCGTAGATATAAAGCCAAGACTCCAGCCTACAGCCGAAGCGAAACTAAATGCGCCACTTAAAATCTTTGCGCAGCAGCGGCCGTAATATAGAGGCGGCGAGCGAGAGCCCTCAAAAGCAGCAAATTTCCAGGTGACAGAATAGAGTCTCCTTTATTAAAATTTGTCCAGAAATACAGAGAGAGCAAAAGCTAGCAAGCGACGAGATGGAAAGTGGACTTTCTGCTACTACTAAAGATACCAGATATTATATATATATATATATAGGGTCGATATTGTGGGCGCACATAATGGACATATGTGTGGACGCCTGGAGGTGCTCAGCCGAACATAATATCGGGCCTATATATATATATTCATTATAAAATGCTACTGCTTGGGGAGTGTGTCATTGTATATTGATTGATTTCTAAGATTATTATTTTATTCTCGTAATAATTACTTTTATCAATATTTTTTCGGGATTTACCCTTTAATATATGTACACACAAATAAAAGGGCTTTTTTTTAAATAATATAAAAAACCAAACGAAATTTAAAAAATATAGCACTTCCTATACTTTTCCAATTTTATAACAATCCCGGATTCTGACACCAAAAATGTTTTTTTATTTTTATTTAACATGTCAGAATCCGGAGTTTAAAACTCCGGATTCTGACATTTTATTTTTTTATATTTTTTTTTAAATCCAGGGTTCTGAACCCCGGATTCTGACACAGATTTTTTTTATCAGCACCTAAATCAGTTAAGAACTGGATGCATGAGCGAGATTTTTTTTTAAATGTTTTTCCAAAAAAGTATTCGTCTCCGTTCTTTTGACCTATCCGAAACTCCTCTTGAGAAGTTGCCATCACTGTCGAATCTCCAGAAACTTAGAAAGCTGAATCTGAGAGGTTGCACTAAATTAACCAACATTCCAGGCCTTGAAGTTCTTTCCTGTGCTCGAAGATGGATGTAACCAGAACTATTCTGAAAGTACCAGAATTAAAAAATCCCAATTGCCGTGTGTAAACCCTCAAGTTTGACGGAATTTAATGCCACAAAGATTCGAAAAGATCTGTCCTGGAAGCATAATCTGCGTGAGCGTGATCTGAGTAGCAAGCGTGAGCTGTTGTGCACACCAGCTGAGTGAGGCAACGTGCTGAGCTGCATGCCTGAGCTGGGTCAGCTTGCACCCAAGTTGGTCGATGGTCACTGTAGATCATAACGCGGGACTCAAGTATATATATTGGCGTTGATCGTGTGTACGCCATTTATTTTCCAACACTTAGAGATATTTACTCTCGAGCGAGTGAACGTTATCCTATCACGAAAGCCTTACTGTTCAGCGAACCCTATCTTCTCCGATTGCCGTAGACGTCGTAACTTGGAGCAAGGCTTGTAACTTTGAGTTCTTCTCGTAGAGATCGTTCTTTCTATACCGCTTTTGAAGCCGTTTGTTGGCTAGACGAGTGAGCACAATGTAGTCGAGGCGTACTGATTTTTCAAGATTTCCAACCAGTTGGTTATTCAGTTCAGGTAGTGCCTTCGGGTAAGTGTTAGATTTTGTTCTTCGCTTTGTTTAGAGTCAGTTATCGTGTTTGGGGGTGTAGGTTCGAGCTGGGCTGAGCTGGTAGCTCCCAGTTCTGTTTCTGTCGTAGTTTGTCCTCGAGCTGATGTTGTATGGTTGAGCAGGTTGTAGCTTTGGGGTGTTCGAGCGTCTGTCGAGTTTCTCCACGAGATCTGGATGGGCAGTAGACGTATAGCGCGAGCTGTTGGTGTTCTGTTCTTCTCGTGCGTTCCGTTTGAGGTATTTGTTGCTCAACAGTTAAGGTACGGATTTGAGCCTATATTTACAGCTTTGAGATAGGGATGGATGTATCTGTATGCGTGTTGGTATGCTGAGCAGTATGTGTGCATAATGTGTTCTGTTGTTGCTTGCATATGTTCTGTTGTCATATGTTGCAAATTGTTGTTTCTGCATACACGCATTTCATGTTGAGCTTATACCTTGTTAGCCGATTGTTGTTGCTAATCTGTAGTACCGGGAAGCGTTCTGTTGGGTTACTTGAGAACGATCGGGTAGCACCCGTGCTCCTCTTCTCCCTGCTGTTCTGGATGTTTGCCGCTATGAGACGAGTGGATAGCTACCACACTCTCGTGATCTTGGGGCACCAGCGTGTTGAGTTGTTCCATCTTTGCTTCTGGTACTGCGTGTGAGACGAGTGGATAGCTACCACGCTCTCACATGCGCTGTGGCCACTTCTGTTCGATTGTCAGCTATTTAGCTGTTTCTTTGAGCTCCGTTGATCCCTCCTGTTCTCATGCGTCGCATTTCATTTATATCTTGTGCTATCTATTTGCTATTTTATGTTGCTCTCCGTATTAGGATTTGACCCCTGTCTGTCAGGCCTCGTGCTCTAAACAGAGTAAAAACACCAAAACACATGCGGAAGCTATCAAAAAGCGGGTAAAATTTTCGCGTTTGGTCCTGACGGTTTAAAACATATATAAATACCACGATACTCAAAATAGAATCTCATTTTACGAAAATCACAACAACAACAACAGTATAGCATAAAACAAGTATCAGGCTCCAACAATCAAATACACCAACGAAGCACAGGGCATCTCCCCGGCTAACTGGACCGATACATATAAATATGTTATACGCTACTGGGATACTCTAACCAACTCCTGGGGCACCAGTATGGGGAGCAACTATAAAACAGCAGTAAACAGCAAGAATAAAATGCATATGCTATGCATGAGAAGGGAAACAACAGCTCAACGGGATCTGCAACAGAATATGTGGCCACGGTGAGTGTAGGACATGTGGGTGCTACCCACTCACCCCTACTCGTCCACCCTTACCAGATGCATCAATAACCCCACCTATGAACTGTGGTAGCTAGCCACTCGGCGCATAGGGGAAATGAGAGTGCGGAATCACCGCTCGCACTCGCATCCTGGTAAGAACAAAGCAATAACAACGATACAAGGCAAAGGCTGCGACAACTGAAATGGAATGTCATGCGTGTATGCAACATGCTGGAATACAAGCATATAAACATATGCAACACAGCAATAAAACACAATAGCATACACAGTCCTCAACCAAGACAACAATGAGGCACGGCCATTCCATACACCAGCAACTACAATTCATCCAAGCCAGAAACACGCTGGTTTATAAGCTCAAATCCGTACCTCAAATCTGCTCAACAATTACCACAAAGAAATCCCGAGAAATCTGGTTCAAAACCTGCTAAACAACGATGCATAATTCACAGGGATGCTATCAGAAGCTCACGGCTGGGAGCCACGCTCAACCAGCAACAATTCAATCCATACAACTAAACAGGAAGCTTAAACAAAGGCTAATGCTAAGATCTCATCAACAATTCGAAGTTCTACCTCAACGACACAACACACGACCGAAGGCAGCAACTTCACGATCTCGCTCTAGCCAACAACCGCCCCCAAGAATGGTATAGGATGGAAGAGCTTCTCGAGAGGAGTCCAACGCTACCTCGCACGAACCAAACAACGGCCAGCAACGACGGGAATTCACCGGAAAAGCTCACGGTGAACAGTGCTCTTTCGAGAAACAAAGGACGATTGTCGGGAAATTATTCTAAGTATGAGATCTGATGTCTCAATCGAAGACCAAGTCTACCTATATATAAATCCCGTAGCTGCTGAAATCTGATTTAAAAGTCCACCGACATAACCAGCAGGCACCAACAAACCATCGGCTGGTCGAACCCCGCAAGCATAATCCCAAACACACAAAACGACGTCGTAGGACACTACCTACGACTGGTGCTCAACCAAAAGTTGGACAACCAGAAGACTGGATACATTACTAATCAAAAGCTGGTCGCTTCCTGCGACTGATTCATAATACAAAAGCTAGAACCAGACGTTACATCAAAACGCTGCGTTGCAACTAATTAAAACGGCGTCGCATCGCCACGTCATCAAATCCGGTCGCTAACTCACGCACACCAGCAGCTGGACAACCAGACGCAAGCTACAGGAGCGTTGACATCTACTCTCGGCTGGTCATCCAGACGCAACACTCCTCGCAGCTGGTACCAGGCGCAACATCCAAAACGGCGTCGCACCAACTTAACTAAACGCTGTCGTTTTGCCCTCAATACACGAAATAAAGCAGCAGCTGGATACAAACATGCTACCAGCTTTCACTTGTCACAACGCATCCAGATTCCACTAAACGACGGCGTTTGATCTCCCGCGATACAATTACACGCTGTGACTAGTTTTCGCCACCGACCAGCTTTTACCACAAAACCAGCTTTTACCCAAAAATACCAAAATTACGAAAACTTCCAGAATTGCTTAAAATGCGAAATCTGACCAGAAAATGCCAACCAAACTTACAAACAGAGATCTAAACCACCAGAAATCTCTAAAAACCGATTAATTCCAACCAAATTAATCTTATACAATTCCAGGTCTCACACTGTCCCTCCGGAGCTGTTTGGTTGTTTGTGTGCCATTCAGGTTACCCAGGTTCATCGACTGACCCAGGACGTGCGTCAGCTAGTTGTGCCCCGAGAGGCTGATAGAGTGTCCCGGTTATATATATTTATATATATAGTGTCATCGAGTATGTTACCGGGGAATGCCCCGTGTTGCTGTTGTATTTCAAATTCAATATTATGTTTGTATTAGTATTCTTGTATTTGTTAACTATATCCAGCAGCATGTTATGTATTGGTTTCGTTATAAAACCTTTACTTTGAGCATACGCGAATTTTTAAGTTATGAATTTCAGTCAGGTCAAAAAAAAGAAAAAAATTTATCCACTGTTAAGCTTCCGTATCTTGTGGTTAATTGCGTTTTTAATCTCTGTTTTGTTGCACCTGACCTGACAAGCTCTGATATTTAGTTCATGTATCACAAACCAGGAATCCAATAGACTTAATGTTTGGAAAGCTACATAAATATCTACAACTAGTATGTCAGCTCTACCAGACAAATAACTATCTTATGCGAAATAAATCTAATTTCCATTAAGACATGTATCAAGTTTTGCATCTGGTAGAAAATGAGCACTTCAGGTAAAACCGACATCTCTTAGATCAATTATCCAAATCGAACGATACAATGCATTGTAAAGCCGAGACAATGAAAGAATCGGAGATTAAATAGGTCACATACCATTCTACCAGTTCCATTTGTGCACAAGATGAACATAAAGTTCTATATTTCTACAAAAAAAAATGGATTGTTCTACTAAAACTATGATATACCGGCTCATTTAGCCAAATGGGACGATTCAATATGAGTTTGAAAGCGAAGGCGATCATTTACAAATCATCTTCACAAGTCGGAGCAGGTCAAAAGCCATTCATCGATTCTGATTGTGCACAAGATTAAGACAAAAAGCTCCATGATAAAAACAATTTTATATGGAAAGGAAAGATAAATGGCTACAACTTTCATATTTACCATGTCCAAATATCAACAAATCAAAAGGTATGAGTAAGCAAAATAGGAGGACTATCTATCTTTGACCAGATGAAGAAGAATCCAACACAAAACATTCTACTCGCCAGCACAAGTTTTTCACCGAGACCAGCCATGTTTTTGATCAAGATCAGCACAAGGTTCTCATCGGACCAGCACAATAATTTTGACCATAAATATCAAAATTGTTCAAAATGTCAACTCTATAGAATTTTTTTTTAAAAAAGTCAATTATGACAATTAAAATCTTAAAAATTGTTCAACATCTTTCCCAGTAATATGTATTCTAACATTCATATTATCCTTAAAGTATAAATACAATACTCCGGAAATCAAACAAAGGGTGGTGATGGAGATTGAAAACTATACATGACGTATAATGATTATCATACTATTTTAGAAAAGTTACATTCCCCAGAACTGGTGTCGGTACCAACCATATTTATTACATTGGGATAATCTTATAGATCGCCAAATATTAAAAATCACAAAAAAACACGAGAGAACAAGTGAACTATCAAGTAAAAGTTTAAAATCTATGAGAAAAATGCGTCTGAACATTAGATCACTTCCACGAATTCATATCAGATTCCTTAGGATCATTTTGAGAAATTCTTCTTTGTAAAAGAAGTTTGTTAGGATCGGATAGTGCGTTTTAAAAGCCATTTTAAAACACAAAGATAGAAGGTGCAGGGTCTGATATAAAGATTTGAGTTGCAATAGCTCTGGTTCTTGAAAGTTTTGGGCACCGAGAGTGTCGTCCTTTCTTCATACGATGAGGCTATTTTGAACTTTATGTTTTCTTAACTGACATATTGTCGTATTTGAACAAATCAGTTTGAACCACTTAGTAATGCTTGTTCAAACTGCTTCTTCGTTTTTATCTGATAGTCTATTTGTTGGGGATCCGGATCCGCCCCCCGGCGAGGCAGCGGAAGAACCTAGAATAAACAGCCGGGAGACGATCAATACGAAAAATTCAATAACATTTATCGACATACACAGGGGGTTCAAGACCACTACCTTGCTGGCACTTGTGCCTGGCTCCAACCGTAGTTACAATTACGTCGGCTCTTCTCGGTAGATTGCGGTAGATATCGCCAATCCGGTCCACGACCAGAAACGAGACTCCTTCGTCAGCCTTCACTAGAAGGACTGACGAGATCAGCACGAACGGATTCTCCTCGTCGAATTGGTCGGAAACGAATTTCCGGCGACGACGGGCGGCGGCGGCGACGGCTTGTGGGAGAGAGGAGGGGCGGCTAGCACTAGGTCTAGGGTTTTGGGAGTTGTGTCAAGTGTAGTTAAGTCTAGGTTTAAGCTTAATTAAATAAGCTAAAGTGTTGGATTTGGACCGGCCCAACGGGCCCGGGTCCAATGATGAACATTCAGTTCATCTCCACCACCGAGACTTCATCGTAACTCCGATCGCCGATCAGATCGAACCGATCGATTCAATTTCCAAAACTGAATGTTATGATCTGAAAAACCATTTTTCAGAACCCCAGTGCAAAATGACCGTTTTGCCCCTCAACAGCGGGAAACCCCGGTTTGACCCCCGTTGACTTTTAGGAAGTCGCACTTCCCGAAATTCTCTTCTCGTGCTCAACACATTGAGCTGAGTATCCGTGCGGGAATCTCAAATCTAGTACTTGTGTGACCCTCAATGGTTCAGGGATACAGCTAGCCGTGGGCCCACAACCATTGTGGCTCCGGAATCACAATTCCGGACCTGCCCAACGGATCATGGTAAAGCGTCTAGCAACATCGCCCCATGATCCTCTAGGTATCACTGATAGTGCCTGCAAGAACCAGTTGGTCGTGGTTAACGTACAGTAAGGTCCTTTCAATCCATATATCCCGATCAGATCAACGACCATTGGTAAATCGAGAGTCGCTATAGATCCGATAGCTATGCATACATCTTGGAGATCGAATAGTGACATC
>KV004114.1:23911-35410 GCA_001598015.1 Dorcoceras hygrometricum | reverse complement strand
GCGATCAATACGAATAACAATTCTATATGCATCAACATACATAGGGTGTTTCAGGCGTGTTACCTCGCTGGCACTTGTGCCTGGCTCCAACCGGTGTTTCAAGAACCCGGCGCTTCTCGGTTGATTGCGGTAGTTACGTCAATCCGGTCCACGACCAGATCCGAGACTCCTTCTTCAGGCTGCACTAGAAACACTGACGAGATCAGCACGAACGAATACTCCTCGAAAAACTAGGCCGGAACAATTTCCGGCGAAGATCGTCGGTGGCGGCGGCGGCGCACGGCGGGTGGCGGCGGCGGCGGCTTGTGGGAGAGAGGAGGGGCGGCTAGCACTAGGTCTAGGGTTTTGGGAGTTGTGTCAAGTGTAGTTAAGTCTAGGTTTAAGCTTAATTAAATAAGCTCAAGTGTTGGATTTGGACCGGCCCAACGGGCCCGGGTCCAATGATGAACATTCAGTTCATCTCCACCACCGAGACTTCATCGTAACTTCGATCGCCGATTAGATCGGACCGATCGATTCAGTTTCCAAAACTGAATGTTATGATCTGAAAAACCATTTTTCAGAACCCCAGTGCAAAATGACCGTTTTGCCCCTCAACAGCGGGAAACCCCGGTTTGACCCCCGTTGACTTTTAGGAAGTCGCACTTCTCGAAATCCTCTTCTCGTGCTCAACACATTGAGCTGAGTATCCGTGCGGGAATCTCAAATCTAGTACTTGTGTGACCCTCAATGGTTCAGGGATACAGCTAGCCGTGGGCCCACAACCATTGTGGCTTCGGAATCACAATTCCGGACCTGCCCAACGGATCATGGTAAAGCGTCTAGCAACATCGCCCCATGATCCTCTAGGTATCACTGATAGTGCCTGCAAGAACCAGTTGGTCGTGGTTAACGTACAATAAGGTCCTTTCAATCCATATATCCCGATCAGATCAACGACCATTGGTAAATCGAGAGTCGCTATAGATCCGATAGCTATGCATACATCTTGGAGATCGAATAGTGACATCGCGAGTGTAACTAGGTAAACACATTTACCTAAAACACTTCTAGTACTCTGGCCAGAGATTTATACACTATTATCACCTCTGATAGTATAGGATATCCACGCATGTCTGCGAGCGGTGAATCCTCAACAACGATGCATCGACTCCTACATGCATCGGGGTCTCACCCAATCCCGACGCCTTATGACCCCAAGTGAGTCGGCAAACGGGTCAAAGTGAGACGCCTATCATGTAGAGTCTCAATGACGTTTCGAGTCGTGAGGACTAATCAGTACAACCAAGACCTCGGACTTATCCACTCGATAAATGGTAACCACTTGGAAAGTCCGAACGAGGGTAGTTCGATAGATCACCAGGTCACTATCTATCTTCATGCTCAGAACATCACAATGTTCCCTACCAATGAAACATGGTACTTCGCATCGCAGATACTAGTCTCGAACTCGGGCGGCCTTATCCTCATTTTGACGGCCCAATCGACTAGGAACATGTTCAGAATACACAACGACTATTAGATGTGTTTCATGATAGCCGTCATACTCACTATCACATCTAACATACGCTTAAGTGCATTCTAGGTCTTTACTCAACGCAATTGTAAATCATTACACACATAATGAAAGTAAAGAACGCCATATTAATAAATGCGAATATCATATATAAAGATTGTTTCATACAAGAGTCTATAAACCCACACGCCACAAGTTGGCTAGTTGGGCATCTACTCTAACACTATTCTTATCTGATCCGAACTCCATTCTGATATGTTCTATTCAAACAAGCTCTGTTCTTCTTATATGGACTGATCTGATCTAAAGATCCAACCTGATCTAATCACTAAACTACAATGCTCTTCTCATCTGAACTATTGTCATTTGTATTGTTCTCATCTGAACTATTCTCTTCTGATACACTCTGCTCTAAACTGATCTGTGCTGATCTGATCTGCTCTGAACCATTCTCAACTGATATTTTCTACTGATATCTGAACTTTTATGATCTAATCTGATATATCTCTTCTGCTCTTCTGTTCTCTTCTGATCTGATTCCGTTTTGATATGATCTATTTTGTTCCGATTCGATCTTATATGCTCTTCTCAAATGAATTGATCTAATCTGCTCTGCACTGTTCTGAACATACTAACTGCTCTGATCTGATCTATTCTATTCTGCTCTGCTCTGTTCAGTTCTGTTCATTTATTTGAGCTGATGGCTCCTAAACTCATCTTATCTGCTCTTCATGTCGGATCTACTTATCTCTGAGTTGTTCTCTATAATTGGTACGCTCTGATTTTCAACTGATCTGAACTGCTCTTGGTATCTGAACTGAACTGCTCTTCTCAACACTGAACTGTTCTTCTCTTCTTAACTCTGAACTGATATGCTCTTCTCAACTCTGAACTGATCCACTATTCTTCTGAACTGAGCTCAATCTTCGTTTTACTATACATTTCTTGAGTTGACAACTCTGATTTGTTCTGATCTTCGTCCAACAAGATCTGCACACTCAAGTAAATAGATTAGAAACATAATAACAAGTTTTTTTCGTCAAATTTAAGATCTGATTTGTTTCCAGATCCAACAAATTTGTACACTGGTAGAAGACACTGTTTTAGTTCAAATTGAGTTTTTAGGAGTTTCAGCTCAGAACGTGTTGATTGAGATGAAGTGAGTTTGTACAATGAGATCATACTAATCAAATCTTCTAGTGAATCCCTATGAAAACCTAAGATGGGGAGATGTATGAGCCCTTTTGAACTTCTAGAAATATTCCGTGTCTTTGTTATTTTATATATTGTTTTCTAAAATTCACTGTTAATCGAGTTGTCTCACACATTTTGTAGCTCGAAATATCATATCAGATTGATAACTAAAGGTCATCTGTTAATTCAGATAAACTTAATAAAAAACTTTGGTAGTGTTTATTCACTCACCTCTAAACACGCTCCCGAGCCGATCATTAGTTCCCCGCAGCTTGCAAAGGTGATTCCTGAAAACCATTGTCTTCTTAATTTCCATTCAGTTCGAAATGTGAGTTCAGGATGTGATTTTATTTTTTCATGTTTCTAGGAGAATGGTATTAATTAGTTAATCGATGAGTGATATAACTATTTATTTCAATACCCCGTTTGTTGAACCAATCTTCTAAAAAGAACTGGCTTAATTAACTGATGGTTAATATTGTGTATAATATAAATTCCAAAATTTGAAAGAATAAGATTAAATTTGAAATTTTATTATATATACAAACAAAAAGAATTGCATAAATACAACTATATACAAACAAATGGGAATTTTCACTTTAGAAATGTTTGCTCGTTGTTTGTCACTATACATGCACCCATAATTACCTCGAGCTATATACAGAAATCAATAATTTCTACACTTGGAACTAGTAGCCAGAGAAAATTGTACTTGTTATATTTTTTATATTTTAAATTTTCAATTTTATGTTATAAAAATTTAGTAACCGAAGTTCAAACAAAATCCAGATCGGGAATGGTTTTGAACTGGCTCAACATGATTGGTTTAATCCAGCAACAACTAAATCGGTTACAAGTCAAACCAAATATTATATTCCAATTGAACCAGCTTGTTGAATATTCTACGTTTTGGATGAAGACAATACCAACTCAGAGTATAAATAATCAGATCAGGTCGAAACTTACTTCATTATTCTTTTATATTAGATCGAAACCAAGTTGAGTAAAGACTACTCAGTTAAGACAAGATAAGTTCAGACCAGATGAGATCAGACCAGATCAGATCAGAATAGAACCATTTTAGAACGGATCAGGAGCTTAGATCAGATCAGCTTAGACAAGTAGCTCACATTGTTTCAGCTTAGAGTATTTCAGATCTGGACTTCATCTCATATCAGATATATTTCAAATCAGTAGCTCGATTTGATGTGTTGACTTCTAATGATCATTTGTAGTAGTTGGAACACTTTCGGCTAAAACAAGAGTAGTCTAAAGCTACTTCTCTATGAGAGTTTCCAAATTCGTACAAAAAGCGGAAATCATTTAATGATCCAGTACGAGGTATCGTAATAGAATTAAATGCACATTTATTGGCTTTAGGCAGTGTTCAAGGATCCATCCGATGTGTCTACATGTAACGTTTATTACCATTGTATCCGAAGAGAATATAAGTAGAACGATGCTCACAAAAGAAGAAGAACAATACACAGCCGCATCAAACAACGGTGAATGCAATATATGTGAGAACAACAACGTACAACAAGCAATACGAGATATTCAGCTCACAGAGAGTTTCATGCTGATTACTAGTTTTAGCTTGTTGCTAAAACTTTCTAGGCTTAGCTCTTTTATTCAGATAATAAGAAAAGCCTTAGATAATATCTTGTAAAACACAGTCTGTGTGCTGTTGTATTTGTTGATAGTAGGAGTTTAACTCGGGTGCGACTTGACTGACTGGATTATGATAAATTGTATTCAAATCAAATCTTCTAGTGGAATCCTTCCAATCTTGGAAGAAGAGGAGACGTAGAAGCATTGCTTCGAACTTCCAGAAACAGACTCTTACTCTTAGCTATTATTTTACTTGCATTCATCCATATTGTTCACTGTTTAATTGAGATTTTCGGCATAAACTTTTTATTGCTCAAAAAAATAGATTGACTGAGAAAGTACTATCAGCCGGTACTCAGCTGATCTGCAAATCATTTTAAAACACAAATATTTTTTAAAGGAGTTTGTCCTACAAGTGGCATCAGAGCGGGGAACACACTCTTTGAACAAATTTTCAAAATCTTCATTCATATTATGTTAGGATCAAGCACTTCCCACTAGGCTAAAAGCTATAGCTTAGCCAATATCCAACTTTATTTCCTTATAATGTGGCAGTGGAGAGTGCACCTATTGTATGCATTAGGGTTGGGCTGTTAGGCCCATGAGTCCGGAGAGACGAGTGTCTAACTGCTGGTGCTATCTCATTTCCCCTAGAGATCAGTTTTCCGCTTCCCTATCGTCGGTCCTATCCTCAGCAGAGATAGTATTACCCGTTAAGATCTGATATCACTTTTACAGCCCAACTAGCCAACCGGATCAAGCAGCGCAATGTCAGCAACTTGACGTATGAGAGTTTCCCAGGAAGTCATCAATCCCAGTGCTGCTCTCACCTTTGCGCGCTTAACTCAACATATTATAAATGATATCTTCAGTAAAATTCCTATGTTCTCAAAAGAATATTATGATGACTGTAAAATATGTACACAGGCACACTTAGCCGCACAAGACGTTGTGTTAGGATCGGATCAGATTATGCCAGAGCTATATGAGGCTACGCGCGATCTGATCAAGAATAAAATGAGCTGCAATAGTTTTGGTTCTTGAAAAACATTGAGCACCGAGAATTATATCTGATCTGGTATAAAAAATAAGGCGGAAAACATCTTATATACTCTATATGATTTTGAAATACTAAAAGTTGCTGGTTTAAATCATGCGATGCACAGAGTAATGATTGTATGCTAAAAGTTGTAAATAACTCATCTGGAATTTGTTTATGGAAGTTCGGAGCTAAATCTCCTATGCCTGGAGCATCTTCGAACTGGTAGGCTCTACTAGAAGATTTTGATCTTACAGCATCGTACAGACCCACTCTCATCTGGGACTTACCCCCTGTCCAAAGCTGAGACTCCTAGACTTTTCTACACACCAGCTCGCAAGCTGTGTGAACTTCATCACTAAGATCTTGTTTAACGTCTCTGTTCAAAGCCTACAAACACTAAGTATTACGTGTTCGTGTCAAGATAGAGTTGGTGTCTTTTGGGTGTGATTCACTCAACTACTCTATTCATCTCCCAACTCTCATATATGTGAGTGAATCTGTGAGTGACAAATATTTCAACTACAGTGTATATCTCTCAAATGTTTCCTCACACAGTGGGAAGTGCTTCTTCCAAATAAGCAGTCGACATATGTGATTAAGCTCCTTGCTGTTGATCGTCGACTGCTTCCTCTTCTCTTTTCTTCTTCCATCAACTATTCATCGTCTTCTTCATCGTATCATTCCTTTCGTACATTCACCTTCACTCACTCTACTCTCACTTCTTTAAACTTCATTTCATCTCGCATATACATAGCCTCTGGTCTTATGTTACCGTTGGTCACAAACTCCTAACCATTGAAAAGATTCTGTAAAGTTTTGGAATCTGTGTCCTTGTTGTCCTTTCATCGTATATAGGTAGGTGAGGAAATTTATTATCTTGTTAAAATTTTTGAACTGATGTGGACATTACGAAGCAAATCAGTTTGAACTATTTTAATTCACTTGTCGATAAACCTCGTGTTCAAACAGTTTGTCATGATCTGACTTGCTCTGAGCTGATAGCCTTTGAGCTGATCTGCTCTGAGCTTTTCTAATCTGAGTCTTTCAGTTCTTTCTCTAAGCTGCTTCGTTTATCTTTGTTATGCTCTGGTCTACTTCTGTGTTTCTCATATAAGCTGCTCTTGTTCTCATATGATCTTATATGCTCTAAGCTGATCAACTCTGTGCTGATTCTATCTCTGATCTGAATGTTTTATTTGTTCTCCTATAAGCTGATCTGGTCTAAGTTGATCTTGACCTATTGTTTCAACTTATACCTTCTGAGCGGGTCTAATAGATGTTCTAGTTCGTTCGGCTCTCATCTGAACTGCTCTAAGCTGCAATCTGAATCGCTCTTCTTAGCAGCTGATCTTATCTGCTTAATTGTTCTGAGCTGTTCTTGTTCTCTGAACTGAAATACTCTGAACTACTTCTCTAAGCTGATCTCAACTGTTCTAACTCGAAGCTCCATATGAGCTGATCTACACTATACTTATTTGCACTTCACAACTGGGCTCAACTCTTCGTTTATACTGCACAGTTCTTCAGCTTTCAGCTTAGATCTGATCTGATATGAATCCAACTTAGCATGCGCACTCACGTAAACCGTTAGGTACAAAATACAAGTTTTGTGTTCATCAAAATTAAGATATGATCTGTTACACAGATCCAACACGTTGACATGGGGTTTGTCATCACTGATGGGTCTATGAAGATAATGAAATCCAACAATGTCATTGCAATATCAGATGGAGCTCCAAGAATGGTTGAGGAGCCAAGATATGAATGGAAGATCGAATACAAGAAAACGACCAATCTGGACAATGTGACGAAAGATATCCTATACAAGACGTTGGATAAAAATATGTTCAGCAAAATCAAGATGTGCACGACAGCCAAAGATATTTGGGAGAAGCTCATTTAACTTTGTGAAGGAACTGAGCAGAAAAAAGAAAACAAGATTTTTGTGGAAATACAGAATTATGACTCCATCAAAATGAAGCAAAGAGAAACCTTGTCTGAATTCGATGAATGATTCAGCAGCATGATCATAGAACTCGCATCTATTGGGAAAGAATACACAATTAGGGAGGTGGCCCTGAAAGTGATGAGAGCTCTTCCCAAATAGTGGGATGTCAAGACTATGGCGACGCGAGAATCAAGGAGCTCAACAAGCTGGAGTTACACAACCCGTTCGCATATCTGAAAGCTTATGAGTTTGAACTGGAAAACAGATCGGAGGGTGTTCTCAGACCGCAAAAGCCTTAGCTGCTACTGAGGAGAAACCTCAAAAGACAGCAGAACAACCGAGCAATTATGCAATGTCTCTCTCTGTCAAGAACTTTGGGAAATTCATGAGAAGAACTCAAACTCCGTATTTTTCAAATAAAATTAATAAATCAGAACAGAATTATAATGATTAAAAATGTTCTAATGTGGAAGATCAGGACATTTTGCAACAGGATGTACAAAGCCAAAGAAAGATGACAAGAAGTCAGCAGACACAAGGCGCAACAGACCAAGCAAGAAGTTATATAGAAAGAAAAAAGATCTAAGAGTTCTAATTGCTGAGGAAAGCAACAATAAATGTGCTGACTCAGACTCGGAAGAAATTACCTCAAGAAGCTAATCTAGTGAAAGTGAAACTGAAGAAGTGACAACGATGAGGTATTCGACTTTTCCAATATTGAATTTACATGGGTGGACCTTGTTACAGTACTAAATGACATGGTCCATGAGTATAATCAGCTATAACAGACATTCTAGGATGTCAAAGCTAAAAATAAATGTCTAAGAAACAAGTTAGATGATTCGAACTGTTCTCAGCTTCATAACTTAGACAGTTTTAAGACTCAGATGACTAAGCTAATGACGGAGAATGAAATTCAAAACTAAGTACGATGAGATCACATCCGAAAATATGCACGAAATCATTTAGTGTACTCTTGGACAAAATATTTTGTTTCATTATGTAAGCTGCAGAAAGTCCAAAAACCATTCAATGATAAAACTAGTTTAGGCTTCAGCTTGGATGAAGCATATACTCAGTCAGAACTTACTAATGAAAAATTCAAGAAATTGAGTCTTTTCAATGCCAGTGTGACACATGACACTCTTGAGTCAGTTAAATATGATGACCAGAACGTGACTCAACTAAACCAGAAGGGAAAAACGGGCATCGAATATGTTGAACCTAAGAACTCAATGCCAAGTTGTCTTAAGAACAGATTGGACAAGAGCCGAGTAAAACCTTATCAGCGTCCATCAGAATTGAACTAGCAAAGGGATATATCAAAGAAGGTAAAAACACTAACAATTAAGTGTAATCTGAATCGCTCTTCTTAGCTGAATGCCCTGAGCTGATCTTATCTGCTTAATTGTTCTGAGCTGTTCTTGTTCTCTGAACTGAAATGCTCTGAACTGCTTCTCTAATTTAATTCAACTATTCTGAATCAAAACTCCATCTTTTTTTATCTACGCTAGACATATCTGCACTTCACAACTGAGCTCAGCTTTCGCTTATACTACGCATTTCTTCAGCTTTCAGCTTTGCTTTGATCTGATCTGAACCAGCTTAGCACTGTACACTCATGTAAACTATTAGATACAAAATAACAAGTTTTGTGTTCATCAAAATTAAGATCTGATATGTTACACAGATCCAACAATATCTCCTTTTTTTATTAACACAAAACTTGGAAAAACAAAAGGCATGAATAAACAGATTTGAAATATTTCTCCCCCTTTTTGTGGGAATAAAAAAAGGATTTGAAATCTTGTCTCCCCCTTAATATTTAAAATGAAATCTCTCCCATAACACAGCACGGGGTTTTCAATTTAAAAAAACATTTTGGAAGGGACGACAGTTTGCAGAATAACAACATGCATTGTGACACCTGATTTTGTATTAAGGATTAATTGTTGGAATTAATCGGTTGATTAAGAGATGTTGTGGTTTAGATCTCTGTTTTGAGGTTTGAGTTGCATTTTCGGGTTCCATTTCGTGTGTTGAACAATTCTGGATGCTTTCGTGTTTTTGGAGTTTGGCGGCAAAAGCTGGTTTGTGGGCTAGCAACTGGTCGGTGGCGAAAACCAGTCGAAGCGCGTTTTGTAATGTAGCAGATGCGTTAGTGAATTGTGTTGTGGTCGCTGGTGAAGATACCAGTCGAGGAACCAGTCGAGAGTTTAGTAGCGCGTTTTGTGTTGAGCGCTATACGTCGTCGTTTGAGGTATTGCGACTGGTACCAGCTGCG
Organism: Dorcoceras hygrometricum; assembly: GCA_001598015.1. NCBI lineage: Eukaryota > Viridiplantae > Streptophyta > Magnoliopsida > Lamiales > Gesneriaceae > Dorcoceras > Dorcoceras hygrometricum. Next base: position 25,815 of record KV004114.1, on the reverse strand, counting down.
AGGAGTTGTTGCGTCTGGATGATCAGTCGAGAGCAATGGTCAACGCGGGTCAAAGTTTTGTAGCTTGCGACTGGTTGTGTTTCATATCTTGCGACTGGTGGTGCGCTGTAGCCTGCGACTGGTATTTCGCGAAGAGCTAGCGACTGGATGACGTCAGTGGAGCGACGTCGTTTGAATTAGTTGCAACGCTGCGTTTTGAGGTTGCGACTGGATCCAGCTGAGAGTAGCGTTGCATTGTTTTGTTCTTGCGACTGGATACCCAGCTGCTGGTTAGTATGCGACATCGTTTGAGTAAGTGGGTACGACGCCGTTTTGAGAACCAGTCGTTGGTTTGTTTTGCGATGGTTTTAGCGATTTTTGGAGAATCAGCCGTTGGTTCTTGCGTCTGCTGGTTTGGATTTTGTTGGTGTCGACTGATTTTGCCAGTGCTATTTATAGGAAGACTTGGTCTTCATGTTCGATACCAGATTCTATACTTAGCATATATTTCCAGCCTTTCGTTCCTTATCTTTCGAACCCTAGAACACTGTTCAGCCGTGAGCTTTTCCGGCGATTTCCCGTCGTTTCGGTGGTTGTTTTGGCTCATGCGAGGTTGCGTTGGACTCCTCTTGAGAAGCTCTTCCAATTCATACCAGTTTTAGAAGCTGTAATTGGCTAGTCCAGGAACGCGAAGTTGCTGCCGTTCGAGTGTTGCGTCGATTTGGTAGAACTGCGTTCTGGTTTTCGGTGAGACCTTGTTCCTAGCCTTAGTCTTTAAGCTTTCTATAAGATTGTTGAGGTTTATTGGGCAGCTGGTCGAGTGAGATTCCCAGCCGTGAGCTTGATTAGCAACCTGTTAGATTTACGTTGTGTATGCCGTGTGTTTAACAGGCTTTTACCAGAGTCTTCGGGATTTCTCGCAGGGTTAGTTGTTGCTCAGTATAAGGTACGGATTTGAGCTTGTTTTACAGCGAAGTTATGGCTTGGATGAATTGTAGTCGCTGGTATGTGGAATTGCCGTGCCTGCTGGTTGTGTTCTGTTGAGAATTGTGTATGCTATTTGTGTATTTGCTGCGTTGCATATGTTTATATGCTTGCATTCCCGCCTGTTGCATACACGCATGGTATTCCTTTCCAGTTTTGGTAGTCCTTGTACCATTGTTGCATTATTATTGTTTTCTTACCAGGATGTGAGGGCGAGCGGCAATACCGCACTCTCATCTCCCTGCTGGGATCGTAGCCACCATGCGCCGAGTGGTTAACTACCACAGTTCATGGGCGAGGCAACAGCAGGTTGAGTTGTTTGATGCATCCGGTAAGTGGGTGTAGTATCACGGCGAGTGGCTCACTACCACACTGTGAACACACCCCGTGGCCACTGTACGTTGTCTCGATGATTCTTGGAGCTATGTTTGAGTTCCTTAGCTCCCTTGTGGGTCGAGATTTCCATTGTTACTTGGCGTCTCATGCATAGCACCTGCATTTTATTCCTTGCTGTTATTTCTGTTGTATTATTGCTCTCCGTACTGGGGTTTGACCCCATGTCCCTCTGGGGCTTGGTTTGTTTCTTTGTTGCGTTGTTTTCAGGAAACCCAGGTTCTACAGCTGGTCGTGGTTTCAACCCAGCTGGTGGTGCCCCAGGAGGTGGCTAGTGTGTCCCAGTAGCATATATATATATATGTATCAGTTAGCCAGGGGTGCCCTGCGCTTTGTGGTTGTACCCGTAGGGGAATATGATACATGTTGGACTTATGTATGCTTTGTTGTTGAATGTTTATGATTTGGGAACTTATTTTAAGTATTGTTGTATTTTAAATTATACGTTTAAAACCGTCGGGCCTAAAAGCGAAAATTTTACCCACTTTTTGATAGCTTCCGCATGTGTTTATCTGTTGTGAGTACGAGGCCTGACATTTTTGGTATCA
>KV004114.1:8707-23126 GCA_001598015.1 Dorcoceras hygrometricum | reverse complement strand
GATCTGTACCAGAGCGTTTTGACAAGCAAGCCCAAGTCTTATGCTGAGGCCGTGGATACTGCTATCCACATCGAGGAAGGCATGAAGAGCCGTAGTGCGCGTAGAGCGCAGGTGGCGCAAGCGGTGCAGGGTGGTAGGCCCGCTGGTCAGGGAGCTCAGTCGTCCCAGAGTTCTCAGTCCGCGCATTTTCCTCAGCAGCAGCAGCAGTAGGTAGCTCAGCAGTCTGGCCGTCAGAGGTTTCGACCCCGCGGTCAGCAATTCAAGAAGAAGTCCGGTTCAGGGTCTTCTGGTTCTGGTAATTTGAGTAGCAGCGGCTCTCGGACGGATTTTTGTGGTTTTTGCGGTGGAAAGCATTCTTCCACGCAGTGTGTTGGTGTGCAGGGTTCCTGCAACCTTTGTGGTCAGTATGGGCACTTTGCGAGAGTGTGCCCGACAGATGGAGCACAGCAGACCATGGCCCAGCCTCAGGGTCGTGGGGGTCAGTCTAGGGGCCGTTCGCAGCAGTTTCAGCCACCCCGTTTTGGTGAGGCTCCATTTAGACCGTTTCAGCAGCCTGGCCCTTCGCGTTTTGGGCAGTCATCTCAACCTTTCTTTCCAGGACCTCAGCAGGCTCAGGTTAACGCCTTCACGAGAGAGCAGGCCGAGGAGACACCGAGCCGGGTGATTGGAGGTACTTGTCTTGTCTTTGACTTTCCTTCTCGTGTGTTGTTTGACACCGGTGCTTCGCATTCGTTTATTTCTGATTCGTTTGTTGTTGAGCATGAATTGTGTACCGTCCCTTTGCGTGATGTTGTTTCTGTTTCTACCCCCGGTGGTGTAAGCCTGTGTTCGCAAGAGATTTTGTTGGATGGTGTGCTGCGGTTTGGTGAGCATGCCTTGTTAGCGAATTTGATCCGTTTGATGCTTTGGGATTTCGATTGCATAGTTGGGATGGATGTGCTGTCCAACTACAGGGCCTCCGTGGATTGCTTTCATGGGATTGTGCGCTTTAGGCCTTTGTCTGGCGAGAAGTGGGACTTATACGGCCAGGACTCGAGATCAAAGATTCCGTTGGTCTCCGCGATGGAGATGTTTAGCTTGTTGTCCTTGGGGAATGCTGGCTTTATGATCTACGCTTTGGATGCGTCTTCTTCTTCTAGTGTTCAGCTTAGTGACGTTCCCGTGGTGCGACATTTCCCCGACGTGTTTCCGGAGGAGATTCCTGGTTTTCCTCCGAGGCAGGAGATAGACTTCAGCATAGAGTTGGTGCCAGGCACAGCTCCAATTTCTCGTGCCCCGTATCGTCTAGCGCCTGCGGAGTTGAGAGAACTCAAGGTTCAGTTAGATGATTTGCTGGAGAAGGGTTTTATCCGCCCTAGTATGCCACCGTGGGGAGTGCCCATTTTGTTTGTAAAGAAGAAGGATGGCTCAATGCGGATGTGCATTGATTTTCGTCAGTTGAATAAAGCCACTGTGAAGAATAAGTACCCGTTGCCGAGAATTGATGATCTGTTTGATCAGTTGCAAGGTTCTGCGGTGTATCCTAAGATTGATCTTCGTTCCGAGTACCATACGGAGTTGAGAGAACTCAAGGTTCAGTTAGATGACTTGCTGGAGAAGGGTTTCATCCGCCCTAGTATGTCACCATGGGGAGCGCCCATTTTGTTTGTAAAGAAGAAAGATGGCTCAATGCGGATGTGCATTGATTTTCGTCAGTTGAATAAAGCCACCGTGAAGAATAAGTACCCGTTGCCGAGGATTGATGATCTATTTGATCAGTTGCAAGGTTCTGCGGTGTATTCTAAGATTGATCTTCGTTCCGGGTACCATCAGCTCAGAGTAAGGGACCAAGATGTCGCGAAGACTGCGTTTCGTACGAGGTACGGACATTTTGAGTTTTTGGTTATGCCGTTTGGGTTAACAAACGCGCCTGCAGTCTTCATGGATCTGATGAACCGAGTCTTCCGAGAGTTCATAGATCAGTTTGTGATTGTTTTTATAGACGACATCTTAGTGTACTCGAAGACTCCGAGGGAGCACAAGGAGCACTTGGAGATGGTTCTTCTGAGGTTGAGAGAGCAGCAGTTGTATGCGAAGTTTTCCAAGTGCGAGTTTTGGTTGCAACGTGTTATATTTCTGGGCCATGTCATTTCAGCGGATGGCATTTCTGTGGATCCCAGTAAAGTGGATGCTGTGTTGAACTGGGAGCGACCGAGAAATGTGTCTGAAATTCGCAGTTTCTTAGGTCTGGCTGGCTATTATCGTCGTTTCATTGAGGGGTTTTCTTCTATAGCAAAGCCGATGACCCAATTGACCCAGAAGGATAAACGGTTTGTTTGGACTGAGCAGTGTGAGAACGCTTTTCAACTGCTCAATGAGAAGTTAACTAATGCGCCTGTGTTGGCTTTGCCGTCCGGATCAGGTGGTTATGTTGTTTGTTCTGACGCTTCGCTTAATGGATTGGGTTGTGTGTTGATGCAGAATGGTAGAGTCATTGTGTATGCCTCGCGACAGTTGAAACCGCACGAGACTCGTTACCCAGTTCATGATTTGGAGTTAGCTGCGGTGGTCTTTGCGTTAAAGATCTGGCGTCACTACCTGTATGGCGAGCAATTTGTGGTGTACTCCGACCACAAGAGTTTACAGTATCTGTTTTCGCAGCCTGACTTGAACATGAGACAGCGTAGGTGGATGGAGCTGCTTAAGGACTTTGACTGTGAGATCAAATACCAGCGTGGGAAGTCGAACATAGTGGCTGATGCTTTGAGCAGAAAGGCTAGTGAGATGCTTGCTTCGTTGTACATCTCTAAGGATCAAGAGCATCTTAACACTACGGGTTGGAGATTCTACCCGGCTGAGGATTGTGTGATGGTTTCATCTTTCCAAGTGGAACCGTAGATTGTTTCTAGCATTCGAGCAGCTCAGAGGACCGATCCGTCAATCCACGAGTTGAAGATGAAAGTCAGGGCTGGCGAACTTGAGGACTATTCTGTCTCGTTCGATGGTTGTTTGCGTTTCCGAGGCAGGTTGGTTGTGCCCAATTTGATTGATTTGAGGGAAGAGATCCTTCGAGAAGCGCACTGTAGCAGACATAGTGTTCATCCTGGTGCACGGAAGATGTACCATGCTTTGAAGCCGCACTTTTGGTGGGCTGGCCTGAAGAGCGATGTTGCTGGTTTTGTCGCTCGTTGTTTGAACTGCCAGATGGTTAAGGCCGAAAGGATGAGACCCGGTGGTCTGTTGCAGAGTTTAGAGGTGCCCTAATGGAATTGGGAGCACATTGCGATGGATTTCATAACGCATTTGCCTCGTTCCAGCCGAGGGTGCGATGCTGTTTGGGTAGTTGTAGACCGTTTGTCTAAGTCTGCACATTTCATTCCCTATGGGATGACCTTCTCGTTGAAGAAGATGGCGAAGCTGTACGTTGATTTTGTTGTGAGATTGCACGGTGTGCCTGTTTCAATCGTGTCTGACCGAGATCCGAGGTTTACTTCCAGGTTTTGGAAGAGTTTGCAGACAGCTTTGGGCACTAGATTGGCTATGAGTACCGCGTATCATCCCCGGACAGATGACCAATCTGAGCGAACTATCCAGACGTTAGAGGATATGTTGCGTGCTGTTGTGTTGGATTTCGGAGGTAGTTGGCAAGACGCGTTGTCTTTGGTTGAGTTTTCGTATAATAACAGCTACCAAGTGACGATTGGCATGGCGCCTTTCGAGGCTTTGTATGGCCGCAAGTGCAGATCGCCAGTGTGTTGGGAAGAAGTGGGGGAGAAGCAGCTATCTGCCCCTGACTTTGTGCAGCAGATGAAAGATCACGTAGATCTTATCAGACAACGGATGAAGGCTGCCCAGGATCGCCAAGCCAGTTATGCGAATAAGAGGCGTCGACCTCTTGAGTTTCAGGTTGGTGATCGTGTATTTCTCAAAGTTTCTCCGTTTCGTAGTGTGATGCGCTTTGGACGCAAGGGAAAGTTAGCCCCTCGTTACGTTGGTCCGTATGAGATTGTCGAGAGGATTGGCCTTTGGCGTATCGTTTGTTGTTACCGTTCGAGTTATCTTCTCTGCATGACGTCTTTCACGTTTCCATGTTGAGAAAGTACGAGCCAGATCCGTCTCATGTGCTTGGAACTGACGAGGTAGAGCTAGATCAGTCGTTGAGCTATCAAGAATACCCTTTGCAGATCCTTGGCATAAAAGAGAAACAGTTGAGGAGTAAGACCATTCCGTTGGTGATGGTGCAGTGGAGCAAGCATGGTAGGGAAGAAGCTACTTGGGAGCTGGAAGAAAAGATGCAGCGTGAGTGGCCGCATCTGTTTGAGTAGCTGTTGGGCTATATATTTCCAGTAGCTTGTAGTTTTGCTGTTTTCTTTCTTAGTTGTTGTGATGTGTTTGCTCAGTTATTTTGAACTCTAGGCCTAGTGTTGGGCGCGTTCTGGTGTTAGTTTTGCTTCTATTTTAGTCTCTGCTGCTGTTGTTGTTTCAGAATTGTGGTTGTGATTTCGAGGACGAAATCCTTTTTTAGTGGGGGAGAAATGTGAGACCTGATTTTGTATTAAGGATTAATTGTTGGAATTAATCGGTTGATTAAGATATGTTGTGGTTTAGATCTCTGTTTTGAGGTTTGAGTTGCATTTTCGGGTTCCATTTCGTGTGTTCAACAATTCTGGATGCTTTCGTGTTTTTGGAGTTTGGAGGGAAAAGCTGGTTTGTGGGCTAGCAACTGGTCGGTGGTGAAAACCAGTCGAAGCGCGTTTTGTAATGAAGCAGATGCGTTAGTGAATTGTGTTGTGGTCGCTGGTGAAGAGACCAGTCGAGGAACCAGTCGAGAGTTTAGTAGCGCGTTTTGTGTTGAGCGCTATACATCGTCGTTTGAGGTATTGTGACTGGTACCAGCTGCGAGGAGTTGTTGCGTCTGGATGATCAGTCGAGAGCAATGGTCAACGCGGGTCAAAGTTTTGTAGCTTGCGACTGGTTGTGTTTCATATCTTGCGATTGGTGGTGCGCTGTAGCCTGCGACTGGTATTTCGCAAAGAGCTAGCGACTGGATGACGTCAGTGGAGCGACGTCGTTTGAATTAGTTGCAACGCTGCGTTTTGAGGTTGCGACTGGATCCAGCTGAGAGTAGCGTTGCATTGTTTTGTTCTTGCGACTGGATACCCAGCTGCTGGTTAGTATGCGACGTCGTTTGAGTAAGTGGGTACGACGCCGTTTTGAGAACCAGTCGTTGGTTTGTTTTGCGATGGTTTTAGCGATTGTTGGAGAATCAGCCGTTGGTTCTTGCGTCTGCTGGTTTGGATTTTGTTGGTGTCGACTGATTTTGCCAGTGCTATTTATAGGAAGACTTGGTCTTCATATTCGATACCAGATTCTATACTTAGCATATATTTCCAGCCTTTCGTTCCTTATCTTTCGAACCCTAGAACACTGTTCAGCCGTAAGCTTTTCCGGCGATTTCCCGTCGTTTCGGTGGTTGTTTTGGCTCATGCGAGGTAGCGTTGGACTCCTCTTGAGAAGCTCTTCCAATTCATACCAGTTTTAGAAGCTGTAATTGGTTAGTCGAGGAACGCGAAGTTGCTGCCGTTCGAGTGTTGCGTCGATTTGGTAGAACTGCGTTCTGGTTTTCGGTGAGACCTTGTTCCTAGCCTTAGTCTTTAAGCTTTCTATGTGATTGTTGAGGTTTATTGGGCAGCTGGTCGAGTGAGACTCCCAGCCGTGAGCTTGATTAGCAACCTGTTAGATTTACGTTGTGTATGCCGTGTGTTTAACAGGCTTTTACCAGAGTCTTCGGGATTTCTCGCAGGGTTAGTTGTTGCTCAGTATAAGGTACGGATTTGAGCTTGTTTTACAGCGAAGTTATAGCTTGGATGAATTGTAGTCGCTGGTATGTGGAATTGCCGTGCCTGCTGGTTGTGTTCTGTTGAGAATTGTGTATGCTATTTGTGTATTTGCTGCGTTGCATATGTTTATATGCTTGCATTCCCGCCTGTTGCATACACGCATGGTATTCCTTTCCAGTTTTGGTAGTCCTTGTACCATTGTTGCATTATTATTGGTTTTCTTACCAGGATGTGAGGGCGAGCGGCAATACCGCACTCTCATCTCCCTGCTGGGATCGTAGCCACCATGCGCCGAGTGGGTTAACTACCACAGTTCATGGGCGAGGCAACAGCAGGTTGAGTTGTTTGATGCATCCGGTAAGTGGGTGTAGTATCACGGCGAGTGGCTCACTACCACACTGTGAACACACCCCGTGGCCACTGTACGTTGTCTCGATGATTCTTGGAGCTATGTTGGAGTTCCTTTGCTCCCTTGTGGGTCGAGCTTTCCATTGTTCCTTGGCGTCTCATGCATAGCACCTGCATTTTATTCCTTGCTGTTATTTCTGTTGTATTATTGCTCTCCGTACTGGGGTTTCACCCCATGTCCCTCCGGGGCTTGGTTTGTTTCTTTATTGCGTTGTTTTCAGGAAACCCAGGTTCTACAACTGGTCGTGGTTTCAACCCCGCTGGTGGTGCCCCAGGAGGTGGCTAGTGTGTCCCAGTAGCATATAGCATATATATATATATGTATCAGTTAGCCAGGGGGTGCCCTGCGCTTTGTGGTTGTACCCGTAGGGGAATATGATACATGTTGGACTTATGTATGCTTTGTTGTTGAATGTTTATGATTTGGGAACTTATTTTAAGTATTGTTGTATTTTAAATTATACGTTTAAAACCGTCGGGCCTAAAAGCGAAAATTTTACCCACTTTTTGATAGCTTCCGCATGTGTTTATCTGTTGTGAGCACGAGGCCTGACATGCATGATATGAATTTTTAAAAATAACCATATGCTACTGAAATTCTCATCTATTAAGATTAGAGGATAAATGAGGATTGAATTCACAGAATTTATTCCACGTTTCTCTATTTCTGTCCCATGCGCTATCAACAGCACAAACAAAAGAGAAGAAATGGCGTCCAAATAGATTTCGTGAAATCTATGTCAGCTCGATAGAAGATGTAACTGTAATTCAGAATGCATTATGTTGGTTCTGTTTTTGCATATCAGAATCTTACTTTTGATTAACACAAAACCTGATATTATTCTACTAACGGTTTACATAAGATGTGTAGTAGCTAGTCTGGAGAAGACAAGGAGATATCCAAACTGGAACAGTGAGGAGATGCCTAAGCTGGTCTAGTTGAAGATATCCACGTCAGAACAGTGAGGGGATACCCGAGCTGGTACAACAAAAAAGTATCCAGGTCAAAGAGGACACCAAGCTGGTTGCAAGAGCAACTCAGGGGTCAAGTGCAGTGAGATTCAGTGCAGTGCAGAACTGTTAAGTGCAGTACAAGTGCAGTGTTCAAGTGCAGAGCAGAGTACAAGCACAGTGATCAAGTGTGGATCAGATCACAGAGCGCAACAATAATCAGTTCAGCATAGAAATGTTAATCCATTAAAAGCTGAATCATAACTGATTAGATATCCCAAGAAGAACGGATATAATCACTGGTGCTAGATTGCAGTTCTTCGAGGATAAGCTTTAAAGTACCTACAAAGATCTGGTTCAATCAACCAGAAGAAGCTCCGTCTACTTGCTGATGGTTTGGAGGAGGTGTCTGAATGGATCAAGATAAAGCAAGTACACATACAAGAAGAGAGGAGCTCTTGACGAGAAGAATAGAGCCGAGCTGTTTAAGGACAAACCAGCTTAGGATAAACCAGCTTAGATGAATTTATGGTGGATGATGTGGAAGATGAAGAAGAAGAAGAAATGTGGAGGCAGGAGTCTGTGATCGTGAACTCCCGTAGATGGAGGAATATTGTTGTAGTGAAAGAAGAAACCAGCTGGGAAGGAAACCAGTTGGGAAACAAGCTTAGAGCCCAGCAATGTTCAAGAGCAGGAAAGAATTGAACAAGAGCAGTACAAATGAAGTATCAACTAGCTCAGTGAAAACAAAACAGAGATAAACTGGCGTACAAGAACCAAGTTGGTTAAGGTCAAACCAGCTTAGCGAGCAGAGCAGACATCATCTGAGATCAAGAGCAGAATTGGACTAAACGACAAGTAAAGTGATTTGAACACAAGACTATATGAAAATTGCTTATCAGTGTTCAAATCTTCGATAAGTGCTCACATGAGAAAAATTCATAACGCCTGCGGAAGCATTAAATGACAAAGGACACAAAGTACAACTTTGTTAAAAGAATTTTCAACGGCTACAACTTTGTGTCCAACGGAAAAATCTGCATAAGAGGCTTTATATATCAAGAGCAGAGCACAAGCGATATGGATTCGAAAAGAGAATGTGTGTGCAAGTGTAGAACGAAAAATAGAGGAATGCACAACGCAAGGCAGTGCTAGCCGCGAGTTTTCACACTCATGTGACAGCTGGTGTGCAAGCTGGTTCAGTGCCCAGGTGTGAGCTGGTGCACTGACCTAAAGCATCAAAGAATAATCAAGTCGAAACCACAAACCATGGGAAGATAGCGAGCAACCAGCTTAGAGAGAAGAACTTCCCAGTGTGTGAGATTTTATATTCGAGAGATTGAGCGTACACTATAAATCTCACACACGATTCACTTAGATATACGAGAGTTGAGCTAAACATAAAATGAGTGAATCAAATCAAACACTCTCCTTGTAATTTTTGGACAGAGATGTTAAACAAGTCTTGTAGTCTTTCTCATTGAGATGTAAAAGAAGTGTTGTTTGACACACAACTTGCGGGATGGTGTGCATAGGTGGCTATGAGTTCTTGCAGCTTGCGGGCTATCAGCTCAGGTTGCAGCAGAACTGTAATCAAAGTCTTCTAGTGGATCCTTCCTGTGCGGAAGAAGAGGAGACGTAGGAGATTCAACTCCGAACTTCCATAAACAAATTGCAGAGTATTTCTTTACAGCCTTCTGCATTTAACATTCACGCATTGCATATTACAAAACTGTGTTTAAAACTGTTAACAAGCTTTTGATCTAGTTGTTTCCGCAATATTTCATATCTTACTTGATATAATTCTCGGTGCACAAATATTTCAAGAACACTGAGCTATTGCAGCTCAAGATTTGCTTAGATCATATCGCATGTGATCCGGACCAGCTCACAGAGCTGTTGGTCCAGCTACGCACTGATATGGTTTCCCAGTTACGTGCTAACTGTTTTCAAAATATTTTTAAAATGCACGTAGACTCAAAATGGTACCAAATACAACTTCATATAAATTCATATTTTGAAGGATCAATCACCAATTTTTAACAGTCATTTTGACCACATTATATTCTCCATTATTCACATTTTATCGCCATTAAGACCATAAAAATATGGCCATTAAGACTGGCCTTTCACCTCTCCATCCTTCACCTATAAATACCTTGTCTTTGCACAAGAGTATACACACCAACACACTCATACATTCTGATATTTTGAGTTGATAGAGCTGCTAGTTTCGAGTGCAAGTTCTGCCACAGTGTTGCCTAAGGTTTTGTACAAGGTTGTGTCCAAAGAACTCCAAGTTTTGTCCACATTTTTGTTCAAGATTTCATGGTAAGTTGGTTTTTGCTAGTATATTCATTTGAAATAAAATATATGATGTTCATACCATGTCTTATTTTTTTTAATCATCGTTCAAACATTTGTTTCGTGTCAAGTTCATGTTATGATCCATGCTCTGTTTCTAGAACTGTTATTACTATCGTGATATGGGTCTACAGGATTCTGCACTCTGAATCATATGATATGATTAAGGCCTCGTCCCCTTAGAGGAGTAAAAATAGGGACTGATCAGTAAACCATAGAAATGAAGTGTATATTAGTGTTACTTGTTCTCTGTTATCTGTTCATGATCCCTTTCAAATTCAGTATATATCTATGTATGAAGTTGTTATGCTCGAATCATTCCCCCACTTGCTGAGTGTTTCTCCAAACACTCACCTGTAGTTTTCCCAACACCCAGATAAGAATGAAGAGCAGGTTGAAAAAGAGGGAAATACATGTTTTGGGGCTGGTGAAGACGTCCTTAAATTCTATTATTTCTCTTCCGCCTTTTCCGTTATTCAAAGATGTAGAGATGATCAGTTTTGATCATGTAATAGACTGATTTTTTATATATACTATGAGGCTTGATGTTTTAAAATGTATGACAGTTAAACATCATCGATGTCATGTGTCTCAATCTCGGGGCGTGACATATACAATGCCTTGCATCTTACTAGTGTTGGGAAGGCATGAAGAATGATATTTCCATATTTGTGGCTCGATGCTTGAACTGCCAGTAGGTCAAGGCTGAGAGGATGAGACCTGGTGTGAGGAATCAGATTTTAGATTAGTGATTATTGAATTGATTTGGAATCAAGCGAGTGAATTTTGAGGGTTTTAAGAAATGAATCTGATTCCAGTAGAATTCAGCAGTTGCGTGAGTTGATGAAGTCTGTTATCAGCTGTTGGTGGCGTAGGAGTAATACGCTGTCGCTTCGTGAAATCAGACGTAGCGCTAATGCAAGGAAATCAGTTGTAGCGCATTTTAGATTTCTACTGTAGCGAGTGAGTGATGCGTCGTCGTTTCGCTTTTCAGTAGTTGCATTTGAAGAGGTATCTGCTGGCAGCAAGTGCGCGGGCACGAGATTTAGCGAGAAAGCGACACGTGTTGGTCAACCTTTTGGTGTTGACTTCTGATATATTAGCACAAATCAGCAGTTGCATTGCGGAGGATGTGTTTTTGTTAAGTGACCAGCCGTTGGTTTGAGTAACCAGTCGTAGGAGCAATGCGACGTCGTTTTGATAAGTTGAAACGCAGCGTTTTGGTTTAACGCTTTGTGTCTGCTGTTGACAGCGAGTTCCTGTAACGGGTGCAAAACACCGTCGTTTATATTAGTGGAGGCGACGTCGTATTGGTTTTGCACTAGCGATCGCTGTTGCGGGCGTTTAGTTCATCAGATATGATGACGTGTCCTTTACGTCGTCGTTTGAGTTAATTAGCGCGACCAGCTGCTGGTTGTTTTGCAAGGAATCTGTTGTCAGCTGCTGGAGCGATGCAGTGTCATTTTGATTAGTTGATGCGGCATCGTTTTGATGTTCTTTTGAGAATACAACGTCTGTTGGTTGCTGCTGGTTTCGTTGAGAGGAAGAGCTGATATCTGTTGTGAGCAACCGCTGGTGTCTGTTGTAAGATACCTACTGTTTCGATGTCTGCTGATTGTGGTGAGCAGCAGCTGGTGGATTGAGAGATATATAGATAAGTGTTGGTCAACACTTAGAATTATTCTGAACCCGATATTTCTTATCTCCATTTGCAAACCCTCGTTAGCTACTGTTCACCGTAACCCAATTCCGCCGATTGCCGCCGCTTTCCGCCGTTCTGAGTGATATTGGTGGCGATGAATTCCTTGTGACTTCCTCTTTCGATTGCTACCCTTTCGAGGCGGTAGATTGGCCTTGGAGAGGATCGCGAAGTAGCAGTGTTGCTCGATTATCCTTGCCCAGTGGAACCCGAGAATTCCCCCAGCTCTTTTGAGCTTTTGGGTGAGTATCCTTTGTTGATTTAAGTATTAGTTCAGCTTTTGATACCCACGTAGATGTATAGAACTAGAGATTAGTTCTGACCGTAGGTACTAAGCGGATTCGACTTAGTGTTGAACCGATTTATGCGATGCTTTAGCAGATTTCAGCTTCTAGGAATCTTCTGCCGTGGTTGAGGAAACCCGGAGAGATATGTTGCCTAGGCTGTGTAGTTGCCGTGCCCTGTCCTAAATCTGTTGAGGTAGAAATCAGCCGTTGAAGGTACGAATTGAGCGACCTTTGCAGCTTTGAGCTTGGTCATGGCTATATTTCGTGTTGTGAAATCTGCCTCCATTGATGGATGCATTTACGTGGAACAAACTGATGATTTATATGATTTTATGTTCTGTTTTCACGTATGAATTATTGTATGCATTGATATTGATTATTGATTGGCATTCATGCATACATATTGAGCCTGACAGATTGATTGATGACCTGATTGAGAGCCACGTTGTGACTGGGCGACTGATGTGTTGTGTCTGAAAAGTCCAACGCTATCATCAGAGTGGTGAGCGACTGACTTGTCGTTTCGGAATACCACCGAGCTGTGATGGCTGACGGACCGGAATATCACGGACCGATGATTTCCCTGGTTGATTTACCATGCGTGGTATAGAGGCTCGACTGAGATGATTTTCCAGTTGATATACTGGTCTAGCTATCCGATCCTTGATAGCCCTCATGCATTTATAGCATTGATTTATAGCATGTGCATCATTTGCTGTTTTGATAGCTCTTCGTACTGAGGCTTGACCTCGTATTTGTTTTCCTGCTTTTGTGTTGTTTGGATCTTTGTTACCCATTTGCAGGATCTTCAGGTAACCAAGCTGGACAGAGTGGAGCGCCAGCTGGTCGATCCCCGTTTCCTTGAGTCCCGGTCTACTTTTACTATGTATTGAACCGGGGGATGCCCCGTGTTTTTATGTATTGGGGATCTGTATTTGAATTGAGATTTGTCGTTACCTGTTTTATATGAGTTTGAGTCAACTCGTATTTTGATTATCGATATTTTGAATGTATGTTTTGAGTTCAGGCCCATATTATTTCGAAAAATTTTTAAGCCATGTTTTACGCTTCTGTGACTATGTGATTATTTGTGCTGTAATCTTGTGTGATTAGCACGGGGCCTGACATTTTTGGTATCAGAGCTTAAACTGGGATAAGCTCGATTTCCTTTGATCACACTCGAGTCTAGGCACAGAGTTTTGATTTGATTTTGATTGACTCTGTGACTTATGTGATCTTTATTCTATCTATGTGATATATCTGCTGTGAGATCTTACCTCTAGATTTGTTTAGATGTCGCCGAGGAGAGGAAGAGGTAGGACGACTAGACGTACTGTGGAGGAGTCTAGGGCAGGTAGTGATGATGATGTTCATCAGGTTGAGAATGTTACTAGATAGATAGGCGAGATGGAGTTGGTCCTAGCTAGGTTTCAGCGGACGAACCCTCCGACGTTTTCTGTAGCAGAGGGTGGTGCGATGGCTGAGGCTTAGTTAGCTCAGATGGAGGAGTTGTTTGATACTCTGGAGTACGCTCCCGAGAAGAGACTGAAGCTAGAGGTGTTGCAACTGAGAGACAATGCACAGCGCTGGTGGAGGGGTACTTCTCGTATCCTTCGTGATAGTGGGGCTGTGATCACTTGGGAGAGCTTCTGTGAGGCGTTCAGACAGGAGTATACCCCGGATTCCTTCTATAACAGCTGGGAGCGGGAGTTTGACAACTTGAAGCAGGGTAGCATGCGAGTGGCTGAGTATGCCCGACAGTTTTCTGCACTTTTGGTTTATGTGCCACACGTTGCCAACCAGGAGAGGACGAAGAGGAACAAATTTCTGAAGGGCTTGAGGCTGATCTGTACCGGATGGTTTTGTCTGGGTCACCTGCGACCTATATTGATGCAGTGAACCGAGCGGTGGACATTGAGGAGAGTTTGTTGGAGGTTGAGGCTCCGATTCAACCGATTACTGGACGCACCTATCAGCCTGTGCAGGATGCGTCGCAATCTTTTTATTCTCCTCAGGGGTCGCAGCAGCAGACGAATCGCCAAAGGTTTCGACCTCGAGGGAAACAGTTCAAGAAGAAGGCGAATTCGAGTTCCTCTGGTTCTGCGAGTTCTGGTTCTGGCAGCGGTTCTGGCAGCATGTCTTGTGGACAGTGTGTTGGGGAACCGCGGCGGATCCGGATCATGCCTCCCGGCGAGGCAGCGGAAGAACAAAATTGGGTCGGGAGACGATCAATACAATTCTATAAACATGCAATCTATGACATTCATAGGGTGTTTATCGTTGTTTACCTTGCTGGCAACTCGTGCCTGGCTCCGACCAGTTTCGCAAGGAAACCGGCACTTCACGGTAGACGGTGGTAGATAACGTCAATCAGGTCCACGACCGGAAACGAGACTCCTTCGTCAGCCTGCACTAGAAGCCTGACGAGATCGGCACGGAGGGATTCTCCCCGAAAGATTGGCCGGAACAATTTCCGGCGAAGGAGGCGGCGGCGGCGGCGGCGCGTGGCGTGCACGACGGCGGCGGCGTGAGGTTGGAGGAGAAGTGGGGGCGGCGGCTTTTGCTAGGTTTAGGGTTAATTGATGTATCAAGTGTTTTTTTGTTATGAAGCCTAAGTCTATATTAAATAGACTTAGTGATGGACTTGGACCGGCCCAACGGGCCCGGGTCCAACGGATGAACATTCAGTTCATCCCCATTACCGTGACTTCATCGTAACTCCGATCGCCACAAACCGATCGACTCAGTTTCCAAAACTGAATACTATGATCTGAAAAACCATTTTTCAGAACCTCAGTGCAAAATGACCGTTTTGCCCCTCAACAGCGAGAAATCACGATTTGACCCCTGTTGACTTTTAGGAAGTCGCACTCCCCAAAATCCTCTTCTCA
>KV004110.1:4379-16764 GCA_001598015.1 Dorcoceras hygrometricum | reverse complement strand
GCATTCTAGGTCTTTATCCAACACAATTGTTAACATTATAATCATAATGAAGATAAAGAATGCCATAAATAAATGCGAATTTCATAAATAAAGATTGTCATGTACAAGAGTCATTAAAATCCACATCCCATAAGTTGGCTAGTTGGGCATCTACTCTAACAAGAATTCCATTTGAGATAAAATGCGAATATCATATATAAAGATTGTTTCATACAAGAGTCTATAAACCCACACGCCACAAGTTGGCTAGTTGGGCATTTACTCTAACAATCTTCCCACTTGCCTAAAGCCAACTACTCATCAGACGCAGTCCCATTGTTTCGCGATGTTTTTTCAAACAACGGTCCAGGCAAGGGCTTCGTAAGTGGATCAGCAAGGTTGTCCGCAGAGGCGACTCTCTCAACTGCTCTGTCGCCTCTAGCCACAATATCCCGGATTATGTGGTATTTCCTCGGTATGTGTTTGGATCTTTGGTGAGACCTAGTCTCCTTTGCTTGTGCAACGGCACCCGTGTTGTCGCAGTACACCGGGACTGGACCAACTCCATTAGGAATGACGCCCAACTCTTGGACGAAATTCCTTATCCAAACGGCCTCCTTAGCAGCAGCTGATGCTGCGATGTACTCAGCCTCAGTGGTTGAATCCGCGATGGTGTCTTGCTTGGAACTCTTCCAAGAGACAGCACCACCATTGAGCATGAATACAAATCCAGAGGTTGACTTCGAATCATCCATGTCACACTGGAAGCTAGAATCAGTGTAGCCTTCCAGTTTCAGTTCACCACCCCCATAGACCATGAACATATTCTTAGTCCTTCGTAAGTACTTAAGAATATCCTTCACAGCCTTCCAATGTACTTGGCCGGGGTTGGCCTGGTAGCGGCTCGTGACACTCAGAGCATATGCGACATCCGGTCTAGTGGAGATCATGCCATAAATAATACTACCTATTGCCGAGGTATATGGCACATGTGTCATACTCTCTATCTCCTCATCAGTCTTTGGACACATAGACTTCGATAGAGTGACCCCGTGGAACATAGGTAGGTGTCCTCTCTTGGACTCTTCCATAGAGAACCTCTTAAGTATGGTATCGATGTAGGTAGCTTGGGTGAGTCCGAGCATCCGTTTAGATCTATCCCGATAGATCTGTATTCCAAGAATGTAGGATGCTTCACCCATGTCCTTCATCGAAAATTTACTAGACAACCATACTTTAGTTGACTGCAGCATTCCTACATCATTCCCAATGAGTAGAATGTCGTCAACATAAAGTACGAGGAATGTCACAGCGCTTTTAACTACCTTCTTGTATACGCATGGCTCCTTCGTGATTCTTGATGAAACCAAATTCCTTAATTGTTTCATCGAATCTCAGGTTCCAACTTCGTGATGCTTGTTTGAGACCGTAGATCGATCTCTGAAGCTTGCATACCTTATGTTCGTTTCCAACAGATGTGAAACTCTCAGGCTACGTCATATATATCTCTTCCTTAATGTTTCCATTAAGGAACGCAGTTTTCACATCTATTTTCCATATCTCATAGTCGTACCATGCGGCTATGGCTAACAAGATTCTAATTGACTTGAACATTGCGACTGGCGAGAAGGTTTCATCATAGTCAACACCTTGCCTTTGAGTGTAACCTTTCGCGACCAGTCGTGCCTTGTAGGTCATTACCTTACCATCAGGTCCAAGTTTCCTCTTGTATACCCATTTGCACCCAATAGGAAAAATTCCTTCGGGAGGGTTAACAAGAGTCCAAACTTGGTTCGCATGCATTGAGTCAAACTCAGACTGTATTGCTTCAAGCCACAAATTAGAATCAGCATCGGAAATTGCCTCCTTGAAAGTTCTTGGATCAGATTCAACAACTTGATCACCTTGATCATCTTCAAGGAGAAAACCATATCTCTCAGGAGCTCTAGGAACCCTTTCGGATCTCCTAGGTGCGACCATTTCTGGTACTGGCTCTGGAGGTGCAGGAGATTCACTTGGTACTTCAGTTGGTTCTCGAACCTCTTCGAGTTCTACTATTTTGCCCTTTCTATCAAGTAGAAATTCCCTTTCCATAAAGGTGTCATTTCTAGAAACAAATACTTTTGTTTCACTTGGATAGTAGAAGTAGTATCCAATGGAATTATTTGGATACCAATGAAGTAGCATAAGATGGATCTCGTATCCAGCTTATCTCCCACTGTCTGCTTCACGTAAGCAGGACATCCCCAAATCCTCATGTATGAGTACTTGGGTGGTTTGCCCATTCATATCTCATATGGAGTCTTATCCACTTCCTTGGTGTGTGTTAGAGTAGATGCCCAACTAGCCAACTTGTGGCGTGTGGGTTTATAGACTCTTGTATATGACAATCTTTATATATGATATTTGCATTTACTTATATGGCATTCTTTACTTTCATTGTGTTGTATGATGATTAACAATTGCGTTGAGTAAAGACCTAGAATGCACTAAAGTGTATGTTAGATGTGATAGTGGGTATGACGGCTATCATGAAACAACTGTGTATTCTGAACATGTTCCTAGTCGATTGGGCCGTCAAAATGAGGATAAGGCTGCCCGAGCTAGAGACTAGTATCTGCGATGCGAAGTACCATGTTTCATTGGTAGGGAACATTGTGATGTTCTGAACATGCAGATAGATAGTGACCTGGTGATCTATCGAACTACCCTCGTTCGGACTTTCCAAGTGGTTACCATTTGTCGAGTGGATAAGTCCGAGGTCTTGGTTGTACTGATTAGTCCTCACGACTTGAAACGTCATTGAAACTCTACATGATAGGCGTCTCACTTTGACTAGTTTGCCGACTCACTTGGGGTCATCAGGCGGCGGGATTGGGTGAGACCCCGATGCATGTAGGAGTCGATGCACATGATCCTATGGGCAAGTCCGGAATTATGATTCCGGAGCCACAATGGTTGTGGGCCCACGGCTAGCTGTATCCCTGAACCATTGAGGGTCACACAAGTACTGGATTCGAGATTCCCGTACGGATACTCAGCTCAATGTGTTGAGCATACGAAGTGGATTTTGTGGAGTGCGACTTCCTAAAAGTCAACAGGGGTCAAATCGCGATTTCCCGCTGTTGAGGGGCAAAACGGTCATTTTGCGTTGGGTTCTGAAAAATGGTTTTTCAGATCATAGTATTCAGTTTTTGAAACTGAGTTGATCGGTCCGATTTGATCGGCGATCGGAGTTACGATGAAGTCTCGGTGATGGGGATGAACGGAATGTTCATCCGTTGGACCCGGGCCCGTTGGGCCGGATCCAAACCCATAATTAAGTCTATTTAATATAGACTTAAGCCTAGACTTCATAACACTTGACTTAATACTCTACACTAAACCCTAAACCTAGCAATAAGCGCCGCCTCCTTTCTCTCTCTCACGCCGCCGCCGTTTCGCCGGAATTTGTTGCGGCCAATCTTGACGAGGAGATTCCGTCCGCGCCGATCTCGTCAGGCCTTCTAGTGCAGGCTGATGAAGGAGTCTCGTCTCCGGTCGTGGACCTGATTGACGTAGTCTACCGCAATCTACCGTGAAGTGCCGGTTTCCTCGAGAAATTGGTCGGAGCCAGGTACGAGTTGCCAGCAAGGTATTCCATTAAACGCCCTATGAATGTCATAGATTTGATTTGTTTTAAATTGTATTGATCGTCTCCCGGTATTGTTTTTGTTCTTCCGCTGCCTCGCCGGGAGGCGTGATCCGGATCCGCCGCGGCTACCCAACAGTGGTATCAGAGCCTAGGTTTTTGGATCTGATCAATACAGTCTAATGTCTCGAATTGTATCACTGCCTTATTGTATCTAATGTCTCGAATTGAAGATCGAACGAAATAAAATTTCAAGAAAAGGCCACGGCGCCGCCCCGCATGGCGGCGCCCCTCCTCGCACTCCCGTGCGCAAACGACCGCGCACTTGTCGCGCAACGACCGGCCAACGACGCCACTCTTTTGCGCAAGTGTTGCGCAGTTTTGCGTCAAGGCTGGTCGACATTTTCGCATGGATGCGCGAAGCTCGCCCGTCGCGCTTGGAGATCGGCCGCTGCGCCGCGCGCTTGTCGTGCGCCTCGGCCGCCGCATGCGAGAATCAGCGCGCTGGCCGCGCTTGGTTGCACGAAGTTGGGCGACGCTTGGCGCCGCTTCATGCGAGGAGATCGGGAGCTGGTCGCGCGGGGAGGGCTGCTCGGGCGAAGCTTGCTGGGTGCTGGTTGGTGACGATGGCGCATGAAGTGCGCCGCTGCTGGCCGGCCGATGTGCGCTGAGCGCCGCTCCTTGCGCGCGGCCGTGCGTCGCGCTTGGCTCGACGTCGCGCGGCTGCCGTGCGAAAATTTCGTGTGGCGCTGCCACCGGCGGCCGCCGCTCCGGCAAAGCTCCGGCGATGTCGTGACGGCTGAATTCCTCTAGGGTTTGGTTCGGGCCTGTCTCGGGCAGCCCGTGAAGTTTTCGGGCCGGTATACGATATCGGGCCCGTTTTGGTCGATTTTGGAATTTTGAGATTTTTGGGCCTGGAATTGTTTTAAGCCCAATTTGATACAATTGAAATTGCAAAATACGATTTTAATTTTGAAATGTGATTTTATAAATTAAATATGATTTTGTTGTTAATTAGATTATCTGCATGATTGGGATGATCGAGAGCCGTGCCCAATGTGTTAGGTGTATCAATAGGTTTTTGTGATTTGGTTTGTATATATTTTGATTATCATTTAAAGTGGGCCTGTTTGTGGCCCGTTCCCACCCCTTGACAAATGTATCCCTTATATTTCATGGTAAATTTAAATGTAAAGTTACTAGATTTAGTGGGAGGACATCCGAAGACGGTGATGACGATCAAGATATTGAAGACCGAAGATCTGTAAAACCGGAAAGCTTTGTAATAGGATTGCATTGCATATTGCATTACCCCTAGGATTGGACCCAGGTCCGTGGCTGGCAACCACGGACCGCATAGCTCTCGCGATCGATCATCCAAATATTTTTATATATGTTGATATATAGTTAATTGAATCCGCATGATGCATGTTTTAAATTTGATTTAAGATAAATGCATGAGACCAAAGTTTTTCAAAAATAAAATCCCTCGTTTTAAATATGATTTAAAACTTATATCAAGATAAAATGTTTATTCGATAAACTAAAGGGTATTTAAAATTTTTTAAATTTCCCTACCTTCCATCAACAATGGGTGTACGTCGATGCTACCCGTATGCATGGCCCGGCTCATATGGAACTCCCTTTAACGTTGGCTCATATTATTGGGGACTTTAGGGGGACCGTCCCTCATGACTCAACATTGATGGGTCATCTTGACACGTGATAGTAAACGGCGTCATATTATTGGGCCCTTACTGGACGTGAGGTGAATACATGGAGGTTGCACCGGTTGCAATCGGAAACTACCTTTTGGGGGTCATGGATGGCTGATATTATTTGGGTCCATGATCGCTTGATTGGGCTCCGTGTACCCACTAAAGAAACCTGTTTTATCGATTTCATTATAGGGTGGTGAAATCGTTAAAATAGTGGGAGGGTAATTCATAAAACTTAACGACCATGTTTTATGTCTTAGCGTCTATTTTATATATAGTTAGTGATGCATGTCTGTTTTCCTTTTCAGTATTACTGCTTTTAAAATGGTTTCGATGAAAAACCCACTCGCTGCTATACTGGATAGCAACAGGTTCACCGGTCTGAACTACCAAGACTGGCTCCGCAACCTCAATCTTGTATTGGCTTCGGAGAAGCTCCTCTATACGATAGAGAAGTGCCCTCCGGAGGAAACCCCTGCCGATATCAGCCCTGAGGATCTGATTGCGCTTAACCAATGGCGGGACGACGAGGTTAAAGCTCGATGCTATGTGATGGCATCGATGTCCAACGAAATGCAACGGCGCTTTGAGAAGACAAAGTATGATTCTGCCATACTCTTTTATCTCAAGGAACTGTACGGGGAGAACTCTCGACATGAGAGGTTCACGGCTGTCAAGGAGCTTATGACAAGCCGCATGCACGATGAGACTTCGGTCCGCGAGCATGGGGTTCGTATGATTGGGCTCGTTGAAAAGCTGTCGGGCCTTGATATCGCACTTCCACACGAGCTGTCGGTGGATGTACTTCTCCTCTCGCTACCCGCTGCATTCGACCCTTTTGTGGTCAACTTCAACATGAACAAGCTGGAAGCCACACTTGAAGAGGTGGTTAACATGCTTGTAGTGTTTGAAGGGACCATAAAGAAGGACAAACCCGTCCTCCTTCTGGGCTCTTCTTCCTCTGCGAAGAAGGGGCCCAGACGCAAGAGCAAGAAGCGTTCTGCTCCTGCGAAGGAGGAAAAGTCCGCCAAGAAGCCAAAGGCAAAGGCTTCCAAACCAAAAAAGTCTGAGGATATTGCCACCACTGCCACAAGGCTGGGCATTGGAGGAGGAACTGCAAAGAGTACCTCGAGCAGTTGCAAACTGCGAAAGGTATGTTCTATATTGAAATAAATATCTCTCTTAATTCGACTTCTTGTATGTTTGCTAATTCGATTTGTAATATTTACAAGAATGAATGTTTAATTAGAATTGGGGAACGCGAAAACGATTTATACACCTTAAAATTAAAAGACGTTCCAACTCACGATGTCGAAGCACATACAACAACGATTAAACGGAAACATGATAACTTGAACCCAGCAAAACTTTGGCACGCTAGGCTATGTCATGTTTCTCTAAGTAGGATGAACAAGTTAGTTAGGACTGACTTGTTTGATCTGTCAGACATCAACTCCCTACCGACTTGTGAATCTTGTCTTAAGGGAAAGATGACTAAGCAACTCTTCAAGGGCAAGGGTGAGCGTGATCAAGGCCTATTGGATTTGATCCATACTGATGTGTGCGGCCCGTTTAGTATTGGTACTAAATACGGTCACACATACTTCATCACCTTTACCGACGATTACTCTAGGTATGGGTACTTGTACTTAATGAAGCACAAGTCTGAATCCTTTGAAAGGTTCAAAGAATTCAAGGCTGAAGGAGAAAATCAATTAGGCAAAAGTATTAAAGCACTTCGATCTGATCGAGGTGGTGAATACTTGAGTGCTGAATTTCAAGACTATCTCAAAGAGAATGGGATTCTCGCACAGTGGACCCCTCCGGCCACACCACAGCTCAATGGTTTAGCGGAGCGTCGTAATCGGACCTTGTTGGACATGGTTCGATCTATGATGAGCTTCACTGAACTTCCTACCTCGTTTTGGGGCTATGCGCTCGAAACGGCGGTAATGTTGTTGAACAATGTCCACACCAAGGTAGTGGATAAGACCCCATATGAGATATGGATGGGAAAACCACCCATGTACTCATACATGAGGATTTGGGGATGTCCTACTTACGTGAAGCAGACAGTGGGAGATAAGCTGGATACGAGATCCATCTTATGCTACTTCATTGGGTATCCAAAGAATTCCATTGGATACTACTTCTACTATCCGAGCGAAACAAAAGTGTTTGTTTCTACGAATTCCACCTTTATGGAAAGGGAATTTCTACTTGATAGAAAGTGAAAAATAGTAGAACTTGAAGAGGTTCGAGATCCAATCGAAGTACCAGGTGAGTCTCCCGCACCTACAGAGCCAATACCAGAAATGGTAGCACCTAGGAGATCCGAAAGGGTTCCTAGGGCTCCTGAGAGATATGGTTTTCTCCTTGAAGATGATCAAGGTGATCAAGTTGTTGGATCTGATCCAAGAACTTTCAAGGAGGCAATTTCCGATGCTGATTCAAATTTGGGCTTGAAGCAATGCAGTCTGAGTTAGACTCAATGCGTGCTAACCAAGTTTGGACTCTTGTTAATCCTCCCGAAGGAATTGTTCCTATTGGGTGTAAGTGGGTATACAAGAGAAAACTTGGGCCTGATGGTAAGGTAATGACCTACAAGACGCGACTGGTCGCGAAAGGTTACACTCAAAGGCAAGGTGTTGACTATGATGAAACCTTCTCGCCAGTCGCAATGTTCAAGTCAATTAGAATCTTGTTAGCCATAGCCGCATGGTACGACTATGAGATATGGCAAATGGATGTGAAAACTGTGTTCCTTAATGGAAACATTAAGGAAGAGGTCTATATGACGCAGCCTCAGGGTTTCACATCTGTTGGAAGCGAGCATAAGGTATGCAAGCTTCAGAGATCGATCTACGGTCTCAAACAAGCATCACAAAGTTGGAACCTGAGATTCTATGAAACAATTAAGGAATTTGGTTTCATCAAGAATCACGAAGGAGCCATACGTATACAAGAAGGTAGTTAAAAGCGCTGTGACATTCCTCGTACTTTATGTTGACGACATTCTACTCATTGGGAATGATGTAGGAATGCTGCAGTCAACTAAAGTATGGTTGTCTAGTAGATTTTCGATGAAGGACATGGGTGAAGCATCCTACATTCTTGGAATACAGATCTATCGGGATAGATCTAAACGGATGCTCGGACTCACCCAAGCTACCTACATCGATACCATACTTAAGAGGTTCTCTATGGAAGAGTCCAAGAGAGGACACCTACCTATGTGCCACGGGGTCACTCTATCTAAGTCTATGTGTCCAAAGACTGAGGAGGAGATAGAGAGTATAACACGTGTGCCATATACCTCGGCAATAGGTAGTATTATTTATGGCATGATCTCCACTAGACCGGATGTCGCATATGCTCTGAGTGTCACGAGCCGCTACCAGGCCAACCCCGGCCAATTGCATTGGAAGGCTGTGAAGGATATTCTTAAGTACTTACGGAGGACTAAGAATATGTTCATGGTCTATGGGGGTGGTGAACTGAAACTGGAAGGCTACACTGATTCTAGCTTCCAGTGTGACGTGGATGATTCGAAATCAATCCAAGAGTTGGGCGTCATTCCTAATTGAGTTGGTCCAGTCCCGGTGTACTGCGACAACATGGGTGCCGTTGCTCAAGCAAAGGAGCCTAGGTCTCACCAAAGATCCAAAGACATACTGAGGAAATACCACATAATCCGGGATATTGTGGCTAGGGGTGACATAGCAGTTGAGAGAGTCGCCTCTGCGGACAACGTTGTTGATCCACTTACGAAGCCCTTGCCAGTACCCTTGTTTGAAAAACATCACGAAACAATGGGACTGCGTCTGATGAGTAGTTGGATTTAGGGAAAGTGGGAGATTGTTAGAGTAGATGCCCAACTAGACAACTTGTGGCGTGTGGGTTTATAGACTCTTGTATATGACAATCTTTATATATGATATTCGCATTTACTTATATGGCATTCTTTACTTTCATTGTGTTGTATGATGATTAACAATTGCGTTGAGTAAAGACCTAGAATGCACTAAAGTTTATGTTAGATGTGATAGTGGGTATGACGGCTATCATGAAACACATCTAATAGTCACTGTGTATTCTGAACATGTTCCTAGTCGATTGGGCCGTCAAAACGAGGATAAGGCCGCCCGAGATAGAGACTAGTATCTGAGATGCGAAGTACCATGTTTCATTGGTAGGGAACATTGTGATGTTCTGAGCATGCAGATAGATAGTGACCTGGTGATCTATCGAACTACCCTCGTTCGGACTTTCCAAGTGGTTACCATTTGTCGAGTGGATAAGTCCGAGGTCTTGGTTGTACTGATTAGTCCTCACGACTCGAAACGTCATTGAGACTCTACATGATAGGCATCTCACTTTGACTCGTTTGCCGACTCACTTGGGGTCATCAGGCGGCGGGATTGGGTGAGACCCCGATTCATGTAGGAGTCGATGCATCGTTGTCGAGGATTCACTGCTCGCAGACATGCGTGGATATCCTATGCTATCTGAGGGGATAATAGTGTTTAAATCTCTGGCCAGAGTACTAGAAGTGTTTTAGGTAAATATGTTTACCTAGTTACACTCGCGATGTCACTATTCGATCTCCAAGATGTACGCATAGCTATCGGATCTTTAGCGACTCTCGATTTACCAATGGTCGTTGATCTGATCGGGATATATGGATTGAAAGGACCGTACTGTACGCTAACCACGACCAAATGGTTCTTGCAGGCACTATCAGTGATACCTAGGGGATCATGGGGCGATGTTTCTAGACGCTCTTACCATGATCCGATGGGCAAGTCCGGAATTGTGATTCCGGAGCCACAATGGTTGTGGGCCCACGGCTAGCTGTATCCCTAAACCATTGAGGGTCACACAAGTACTGGATTCGAGATTCCCGCACGGATACTCAGCTCAATGTGTTGAGCATACGAAGAGGATTTTTGGGAGTGCGACTTCCTAAAATTCAACAGGGGTCAAATCGTGATTTCCCGCTGTTGAGGGGCAAAACGGTCATTTTGCCTGGGGTTCTGAAAAATGGTTTTTCAGATCATAGTATTCAGTTTTGGAAACTGAGTCGATCGGTCCGATCTGATCGGCGATCGGAGTTACGATGGAGTCTCGGTGATGGGGATGAACGGAATGTTCATCCGTTGGACCCGGGCCCGTTGGGCCGGATCCGAACCCATCATTAAGTCTATTTAATATAGACTTAGGCCTAGACTTCATAACACTTGACTTAATACTCTACACTAAACCCTAAACCTAGCAATAAGCGCCGCCTCCCTCCTCTCTCTCACGCCGCCGCCGCCGCCGCCGTTTCGCCGGAATTTGTTCCGACCAATCTTGACGAGGAGATTCCGTCCCCGCCGATCTCGTTAGGCCTTCTAGTGCAGGCTGATGAAGGATTCTTGTCTCCGGTCGTGGACCTTATTGACGTAGTCTACCGCAATCTACCGTGAAGTGCCGGTTTCCTCGAGAAACTGGTCGGAGCCAGGCACGAGTTGCCAGCAAGATATTCCATTAAACGCCCTATGAATGTCATAGATTTGTTTTGTTTTAAACTGTATTGATCGTCTCCCGGTATTGTTTTTGTTCTTCCGCTGCCTTGCCGGGAGGCGTGATCCGGATCCGTCGCGACTACCCAACAGTGTGGACATTGTTCAACAACATTACCGCCGTTTCGAGCGCATAGGCCCGAAACGAGGTAGGAAGTTCAGTGAAGCTCATCATAGATCGAACCATGTCTAATAGGGTTTGATTACGACGCTCCGCTACACCATTTAGCTGTGGTGTGGCCGGAGGGGTCCACTGTGCGAGAATCCCATTCTCTTTCAGATAGTCTTGAAATTCAGCACTTAAGTATTCACCACCTCGATCAGATCGAAGTGCTTTAATACTTTTGCCTAGTTGATTTTCTACTTCAGCCTTGAATTCTTTGAACCTTTCAAAGTATTCAGACTTGTGCTTCATTAAGTACAAGTACCCATACCTAGAGTGATCGTCGGTAAAGGTGATGAAGTATGTGTGACCGTATTTAGTACCAATACTAAACGGGCCACAAACATCAGTATGGATCAAATCCAATAGGCCTTGAGCACGCTCACCCTTGCCCTTGAAGGGTTGCTTAGTCATCTTTCCCTTAAGACAAGACTCACAAGTCGGTAGGGAGTTAATGTCTGACAGATCAAACATGTCACTCCTAACTAACTTGTTCATCCTACTTAGAGAAATATGACCTAGCCTAGCGTGCCAAGTTGTGCTGGTTCAAGTTATCGTGTTTCCTTTTAATCATTGTTGTATGTGCTTCAACATCGCGAGTTGGAACGTCTTTTAATTTTAAGGTGTACAAATCGTTTTCGCGTTCCCCAATTCCAATTAAACATTCATTCTTGTAAATATTGCAAATCGAATTAGCAAACATACAAGAATATCCATCACTATCAAGCATAGGAATATAAATAATGTTTTTAATCTATTCAGGAACAAACAAAACGTCTCGTAATAACAACTTAAAATCTAAAGATAGAAGTAAATAAATATCTCCTATTGCTACTGCAGCAACTCTTGCTCCATTGCCAAGCCTTAAGTGGGTCTCACCCTCTCTAAGACGTCGGCTTCTTGTCATCACCTTCAAATCATTGCAGATATGAGATCCACATCCGGTATCAAGTACCCAAGAAGTCGAATTTAGAGACATATTTATTTCTATGTAGAACATACCTTTTGCAGTTCGCAACTGCTCGAGGTACTCCTTGTAGTTCCTCCTCCAATGCCCAGGCTTGTGGCAGTGGTGGCAAACATCCTCATGCTTGTTTGGCTTGGAAGCCTTTGCTTTTGGCTTCTTGGTGGGCTTTTCCTCCTTCGCAGGGGCAGAACGCTTCTTTCCCTTGCGTTTGGGCCCCTTCTTCGCAGAGGAAGAAGAGCCAATAAGGAGGACGGGCTTGTCCTTCTTTACGGTTCCTTCAAACACTACAAGCATGTTAACCACCTCTTCAAGGGTGGCTGCCAGCTTGTTCATGTTGAAGTTGACCACAAAGGGGTCGAATGC
>KV004109.1:6016-16814 GCA_001598015.1 Dorcoceras hygrometricum | reverse complement strand
CATCCTTGAGTCCCAGTTTATTTATTATATGTATTGAACCGGGGAATGCCCCGTGTTATCATGTATTTGGGGATCTATCTTTTGAATTGATTTATGTGGTTACTTGCTGTATTGAGTTGATTTAACTTATATTTTGAATATCGAATATTTTGAACGTATGATTTGAAGTTCAGGCCTTTGTATTTCGAAAAATTTTTAAGCCCTGATTTTAAGCTTCCGTAATTATGCACTTATTTTGTGTTAATTGTTGGTAATTAGCACGGGGCCTGACATCTATGTTTTCCAAATCATCTAGGATCTTTGCAAATTCATCAATCTGATCCTCCAGACTCTTTTCTTCCCGAATCTTGAAAGAGTAGAGTCTTTGTTTCATGTATAGCCGATTTTCCAGTGATTTGGTTATGTAGAGGCTCTCCAATTTGCACCACACAGCGGCTGCCGATGTCTCCCTCGCCACTTCTCGAAGTGGTTTATCTCCCAGACATAGTATGATCGCACTGTGTGCCCTTTCCAGAATATCCTCCTTCTCTTTGGTTGTACCAGACAGATCATCTTTGTTCTTCAGGGCTTCAACCAGTCCCTTTTGAATCAAGAGAGCCCGCATTTTGATTCTCCACAATGCAAAATCATTCTTGCCAGTGAACTTATCAACATCGAATTTCATTGATCCACCCATTTCACCACTGAATTTGTTTTTCCCACAGACGGCGCCACTTGTTATGAATTAAACTCTCCTGTTTGGTTCTTGTTTAATCAATCCACAGTTCTTATCTTTTACAGTTTGATCAACATACACAAATTCAGAAGCAATAAAGGAAATGCAAGAACAATCAAGATTTACGTGGTTCGGCTTTCTTGATCAAGCCTACATCCACGAAAGAACCCAGCCAACCATTTCTCATTAATACTCAAGAAAACAGTTCATATACAGATACAGAAAATCGCAACACAGTACAGAACACAAGCCTTATCTCAATTGATTTCTCTATGTGACTTCCTCGTGAACTCTGTTCCCTGTGATCCCTGTTCCTCCTGCTTCCCGTATATCTTTTCTGTCTTGTATTCTCTCAGTGAGATTGCTGCTTAGTGTCTAACCGATAATCCCTCATGTAACTGCCTTCTCTTTTAATTTCCATATTTCATACAGTCCATGCAACCGCCTCTTCCAGTCACTAACGAGGTTTCTTTCCCATGGAGAAGTTCACCTGTTTGTCCCATTCCCGGTAACTACGCAGTCCTTCCTCTTTATATACTCTGTGACCCAAGCTTATTAGACACTCTCCAACAAAATCAACAATAAACAGACAACTCGTTGAAATTATATTGTTGTGTGAACATCGAATCCTATCAATATCAAATTCTCGGAAGGTGCATCTCTTGGATTCAAAATTCACGATAGCGGTATGTGTAGCACTACATCATACTCAAGGTGGTCCAATTCATAAATTTGATATCAGATTGGCGAATAAGTCGTGGAGTTTCAGTCTATTGAGGTTCTTAGATTCTCTCATGGTCATGGTCTTAACATCTCACTCTTTGGGAAGAGCTCTCGTCACCTTCAGAGCCACCTCCCCATTAGAATATTCATTCCCAAGAGCTGTGACTTCAATGAAAATGTTGCTAAACCACTCATTGAATTGCCATGGTTTCTCCCGTCCTCAGTTCGATGCTGTCAAACTTCTGGCTAGCGACGATCAACTTATTCTCCTTGGTCTGCTCATTAGCCTCACACAATTGGGTAAACATCTTCCATCCTTTGCTGTTGAACAAATCTTAGTCTTGATGTGCGTGTTTTTGTCCAGCTTCTTGTACAGAATATCGTTGACCACATTATCCAAGTTCTTCTTATCTTCTGTGTCCCACTCCAATCTAGGAATTTTAAATAAGTGCAAGGCACCAACAGTTATCATGATAGCTATTGTCTTTGAGAAATTTTAGCGGTCCATCTGTGATGACAAACCACATGTCGTCGTCTTGGACTGCTAAATGTGCCAAAATTCAAATTTTCCAATCATCATAGTCTTCCTTAGATAACATAAGAGTCTTATGAAATAAGGCCATTGTAAAAATAGATTTGGAAATGAATTTGTTCTAGATTGAGTTCACCCAATTCTGATACCTCTTGATAGAATCGTGAAAGGGTTTAGAGGGGGTGAATGGAATCTTTCTTCGTTAAAACTATGTTTTGTCGACCAGCTGATATCAACATATTCTGCTATCTTACAAAGATATAAACTCTCAGGCTAAATGATATACAATATAATCTAATGCACTAATATGATTTAGCACAATTGGATGAGTAAAACTCAAATTTTACAAGCACAGAGTGTCTCGTTGAATGTTTCAAGTATTGAGAAGGCTCATAAAAAGTTGGCAAAACATCTCAACAAGTTGCAAGAAGTTCTTCTTTCCACTTCGATTTTGCTATTTATAATTTTGGATCCCAAAGATAATAAAATGCGTCTGATAGGTATCCGTTCAATCCTAGTACGATCTCTTTGAGCCATTATTGCGCATTTAATGTTCTGTACAAGCTCCAAACTGAAGAATTAAATGCTCCTCCTTTTTGCTATAAAAATGCAATAATCGTATGCCAAATGCTCTGAATATGTTCTGATTGTAGCTTATTTTTTTCAACGACTATAAATGCTACGCTCAAGTCAAGAAATCGAAGTCAGCTCTGATCTGGTTTGACGCAACTCTCTAGTCTGATCCTCTAAGCTATTTTGATCCGTTATGATCAAATGGATGATTTGAGCTCTAACATGTTCTTGTAAATCGGATATGCTCTGCTCTGCTCTTGAAACTTGTTCGACTACATTGCTCTGTTCTGATATGTTCCAACGTAAATTCTGATCTGATTCTCTATCTGATCTGAGATTTAAACACTGTTAAATCATGTTCTGATCTATTCAAATTGGTCCTATGATGTTTTCATTTGTTACAACCGAAACATTAAATATTTTAAACTTAACAGAATGTGAAAGAAAATTAAAGAAACAATTTTTTTCTGAATGTTCACATAAATCTGCATGCATGAAAGAAAAATTGGATTACAATCTTTTAAAATTGGAAAGTAGTTCAGTTCCCTTTTCGGTCCCAATGCTACACCGTGAAATGTTTCCCAATTCAATCGTGTTGTCATCTAAATAAATGCGATTTATTGACTAGCACATGAATTTTCAGAAGCTTGTACGCATTGAATTAAATTGGTGCTTGGTTATTATTGTAAGAAATATTTTTTAAATTAACAGAAATGTTATAGACTATCTTAAAAAATAATTCACTACTAAATCTTTCTCAATTATATAGACCACGATTTACTTTTTTGCTTGTTTCAAATATATTGTCTTATATGATATTTAGTAATATTCTTTCTATCCTTTTACCCATATACCCAACTTATTAAGTTTATGGAAAATTGGCAATCATTTTTTAATGTATTAAACACATATGAACTTGGAAGTTTTAATATAATTTAATTTTCTACGATTTCTTATTCTGTGTGTGGAAAAATTTAGGCCTATATAATTGGAGTGGAGGGAATGTAAGTACCATAAATTTTAGTAGCTTACATATAATATGTTCTCATTTTTATTTAGAAGGCATTAAGATATTCTATTTTAAAATACTTATTTAAATTGGGACTTGCACAAGATGAGGTGTGCATCTGCAAGCTTCCACTACACAAGTATAATATATTTGTTTTTCTTCTGTTGATAAATTGGCAAGCCCTATGATGTTCCACACACAGTAATAATATATCTGTTTCTCTGTGATAAATGCAAGCCCTATGATAGGAACCATGAATGCCAATTTTGTTATTAATTATTGAGAGTTCAGAGTTCTGCGCCTTTCATTTCACCTAACTCATGAACTTCCACACGTTCCCACGGTCCTTTGTTAGGTGATGCTGTTACTAAAATTTATTTGATGACAAATAAATTTTTGGAACTGTTTCCTAAAATTTTTAACATTCATCCATTCTTGGGTTAACTCTGGTAACACTACTAACATCATATAAAAATTGATACGAAGGTGATTATATTTTTATAAAAATGATTTTGAGAATAAACTAATGGAATAAGAACTTAAATAATCGATCACTTATGTCTACATACTAATCACTCAACTTTTGTTTTAAAATGCGTTCTACTTCGGATTTATTATGATTATTATACTAACTTTCATTCCTTTTGTGATTCTTAAGTCTACAGGATCCTAAGAAGTGATTAATAAAACTAATACTATGTGTAGTTTCCAAAGTGCAAATCATCCAAATCCTTGAGCCTTTTAATAATAAGATTTATAGATGACTATTGGTATTAAATTTTATGAGGGATTACTTATCTAAATTTATTATGAGTAAAAATCTATCATTCGTTCCTATCTTCTTTGCCAAAATATAATATTATTACGATAGATAAAAGATAAAATTATAATTTAGGAAAATAAGTGTAAAATCCCTCAACACACTTTTTTATTAGATACATGATTTTTTTATGTTACAGCCCATAATGAAACGAAGTTATTCATTTAAATTCCCTAGCATATACAAAATATTCAAACTAGACTTATTATTTCAAAAACCCTTATTATATTTCATGACTTTTAACCGTTGACCCATTCGTTTTACACATGAGACCCAATTCCTTTCTCTTTTTCTTAAATATTCAATCTCTGAATCTATTCTCTATATTTTGCAAATATTTTTTTTTACTTTCTTTATATTACGAAGAAAGTATTTTACATACTTTTATATTATTTTATCTTTGAACAATAATAATAATACTAATAACAAAAATTTGGTCACCAAAAGAATAAGCTAAATTAATATTACATTACTTCATTCTAATAATATGAAAATAGTTATTTCAAAATCTATCTTATTTCAACACATATCATTTGATTCTTAACAAATAAAAATCTACGTTGCATGTTAAATAAAAATGAATATTTGGATATCATATCAGCTAGCGTATCAAAACAAATTAGATTAAAGGATCATATATCAGATCAAATTAGACCAGAGAGTTGCATCAGATCATATCAGAGCTGACTTTGAGGTTTTGGCTTGAGCATAGCATTTATCGTGTTAGACAAATTAAGCTACAACTAGGACAAAATTATAGTAGTTGAAGTACAAGGATTATCTTATTAAAGCAAAACGAATGAGAATTTTTTTGTATCAGTACAGAGGTTGTACAAAGCATTAATTGCTTGAAGAGATCATACAAAGATTTAACGAGTGAGCCTACCGTATACATATATTACCGTGGGGATCCAAATGTATCAATAGCAGAAGTTCAATGGAGAGAAAGTTCAGTGGAGAGAAAGATCTTTTGCCAATTTCTTACGAGCCTTTGCATTATATGAATCATTCAACGAAGCGCTGTTGGCTTTCAGTTCTTGTAAATATTGAGTGTTTTATATAGGTAAATAAATTCTTTCGAAATTTTCTCGTTTAAAAATGTTTTAAGACCGGCTGAATCTTTGTCTTAGCCTAATCTGATTTTCCTCAAGCTACAAATTATTTGTGCGGAAAATGCTTGATTAATCAGTGAACAAATAAGGGCGACAATGTAAACAGATTAGGGACAAAGAGTTTATTTCTAAAGTTCGAATCTTCTTCCAAACTAGAACGTCTGAACTATAAGACTTTAAGTTGATTATACAATATAAACAAAACCATCGAGTTAGCTCATGTTCTCTCTAATAACAGAACATACGTGATCTTACAAAATATATATAAAAAATCCCAGGAAAAATGACATACAATGTATTATGTCCTAATCTGATTCGGAACCCCCCACATTTGTCAACACCACTATCGCGATAACTGATGGTTCCTCACACTACATTGAAAAGCCCATATTGGAGTGGACTATAGAAGATAAGAAGAACAATTTCGATAATGTGGCCAAAGACATTCTAAGCCAATTTGGATAATAACGGATGAATTTGTTTATGAAAGTTTAAATAACGCTTCCACATCTCTACTTCTTACTGAACTGGAAGGCTTGAAATTAGAAGATTTTGATATGGTTATACAGTATAATTAAATCTGCTCAGTCAGCTTTCGAATAATCTGAACTCCTAGTAATCCTATCTAATAACAAAACATGCTGCTCAGTCAGCTCTCGCATAATCTGAACTCCTAGTAATCCTATCATGTAAGAAACATGCTATGTTAGTTTACAATGAATAATTCTCAGGCTAACTGATATTCAACAAAGTCTAGAGTCCTAGTCTGATTCAGCACAACTGAATGAACAACATTCATTGTGTACAAAGAAACGAAAGCACAATGCATGATATATATTGAATCATCAATTCAAGAGTTGCAAAAGTTTGTGAAGTCAAGAGTTCAAGAATCTAACAGCTTAGAATTCTGCACTTCTCTAGGTTTTTGTTATTTATAGCTTTGCATTCCAACGTAAATAAATATATTCGATAATCTCATCTATTGAATCCTCGTATGTTTGTCCTTAAGCAATTATGCGCATTTATTGCTCTCTACAAACTATATGCGATGCATTAAAGGCTCCTTCTTTTTGCTCTGTATGGTCCTCTCTTCAACCACTCTGATCTTGATCTAATTGTTTTCTTACATGGCCAACGACTATAAATGCTCAGCTTAAGTCAAACACCCAAGTTATACTCTAGATCTGATCTGATGCAATTCTCTAGTCTGCTTGGCTAATCTTACTCGATCTGATTTGACTCTCTAATTTGGTATATTAAATGATTTGATCTCTAATTTGCTCTTATACAACTGATTAATCTGCTCTTAAACATTGTTCAACCTATTCTGCTCGATTCCGATCTATCGAACATAATCTCTATTCTGTCGATCTTGTTGGTGAACGGTGGCGGATCCGGATCCCGTCTCCCGGCGGCGCAGCGGAAGATTAAAATTAGCGCCGGGAAACGTTCAATACAATATAACAGCGCTATAAACTACGAAACATTCATAGGGCGCTTAGTAGATTACCTTGCTGGCGACTTGCGCCTGGCTCCAACCGGAATTACAAGAAGACCGGCTCTTCACGGTAGGCGGCTGTAGATTCATCAATCAGGTCCACGACCGGAAGGGAGACTCCTTCGTCAGCCTGCACTAGAAGGCCTGACGAGATCAACATGGACGGATTCTCCTCAAAAAACTGATCGGAGCAAGTCCGATTAATCAACGGCGGGCGGCGGCCGACGGCGGGAAGCGGCGGCGTGGGAGGAGAGGGAGAGGGGGCGGCCGTGCTTTAGGGTTAGGGTTAAGGAGTTTTGAATCTGAATAACTTGCTTAGTTATCACCAATTAAGCCTTAAGTCTAATTAAATAGACTAGCAATGGACTTGGACCGGCCAACGGGCCCGGGTCCAAATGACGATATCCATCGCTACGACTTCATCGTAACTCCGATCACCGATCAGATCGGATCGATCGACTCAGTTTCCAAAACTGAATGTTATGATATGGTTAAGGAGTTTTGTAATCTGAATAACTTGCTTAGTTATCACCAATTAAGCCTTAAGTCTAATTAAATAGACTAGCAATGGACTTGGACCGGCCAACGGGCCCGGGTCCAAATGACGATATCCATCGCTACGACTTCATCGTAACTCCGATCACCGATCAGATCGGATCGATCGACTCAGTTTCCAAAACTGAATGTTATGATATGAAAAACAATTTTTCAGATCATCTAACCCTAAATTGCAATTTAGTCCTCCAACTTTTTGGAAATTGCAATTTGACCCCTGTTGACTTTTGGGGAGTCGCACTCCCTAAAATTCTCCTCCTATGCTCAACACATTGAGCTCAGTATCCGTGCGGGAATCTCGAATCCAGTACTTGTGTGACCCTCAATGGTTCAGGGATACAGCTAGATGTGGGCCCACAACCATTGTGGCTCCGGAATCACAATTCCGGGCTTGCCCATCGGATCATGGTAACAGCGTCTAGCAAAATCGCCCCATGATCCCCTAGGTATCACTGATAGTGCCTGCAAGAACCAGTTGGTCGTGGTTAGCGTACAGTACGGTCCCTTCAATGCATATATCCCAATCAGATCAACGACCATTGGTAAATCGAGAGTCATTATAGATCCGATAGCTATGCACACATCTTGGAGATCGAATAGTGACATCGCGAGTGTAACTAGGTAAACCCATTTACCAAAAACACTTCTAGTACTCTGGCCAGAGATTTATAGACTATCGTCTCCTCAGATAACATAGGATATCCACGCATGTCTGCGAGCGGTGAATCCTCGACAACGATGCATCGACTCCTACATGCATCGGGGCCTCACCCAATCCCGCCGTCTAACGACCCCAAGTGAGTCGGCAAATGGGTCAAAGTGAGGCGTCTATCACGTAGAGTCTCAATGACGTTTCGAGTCGTGAGGACTAATCAGTACAACCAAGACCTCGGATTTATCCACTCGACAAATGGTAACCACTTGGAAAGTCCGAACGAGGGTAGTTCGATAGATCACCAGGTCACTATCCATCTGCATGCTCAGAACATCACAATGTTCCCTACCAATGAAACATGGTACTTCGCATCGCAGATGCTAGTCTCGAGCTCGGGCGGTCTTTTCCTCGTTTTGACGGTCCAATCGACTAGGAACGTGTTCAGAATACACAGTGACTATTAGATGTGTTTCATGATAGCCGTCATACCCACTATCACATCTAACATACACTATAGTGCATTCTAGGTCTTTACTCAACGCAATTGTTAATCATTATACAACACAATGAAAGTAAAGAATGCCATAAATAAATGCGAATATCATATATAAAGATCGTTTCATACAAGAGTCTATGAACCCACACGCCACAAGTTGGCTACTTGGGCATCTACTCTAACAATCTCCCACTTGCCCTAAATCCAACTACTCATCAGACGCAGTCCCATTGTTTCGCGATGTTTTTCAAACAACGGTCCTGGCAAGGGCTTTGTAAGTGGATCAGCAACGATTATATTATGTGGTATTTCCTCAGTATATGTTTGGATCTTTGGTGAGACCTAGGCTCCTTTGCTTGCGCAACGGGTGTTGTCGCTCCCAGTACACCGGACTGGACCGGGACTGGACCAACTCCATCAGGGATTACGCCCAACTCTTGGACAAAATTCTTTATCCAAACCTCCTCCTTAGCAGCAGCTGATGCTGTGATGTACTCAGCCTCAGTGGTTGAATCCGCTATGGTGTCTTGCTTGGAACTCTTCCAAGAGACAGCACCACCATTGAGCATGAATACAAATCCAGAGGTTGACTTCGAATCATCCACGTCACACTGGAAGCTAGAATCAGTGTAGCCTTCCAGTTTCAGTTCACCACCCCCATAGACCACGAACATATTCTTAGTCCTTCGTAAGTACTTAAGAATATCCTTCACAGCCTTCCAATGCAATTGGCCGGGGTTGTCCTGGTAGCGGCTCGTGACACTCAGAGCATATGCGACATCCGGTCTAGTGGAGATCATGCCATACATAATACTACCTATTGCCGAGGCATATGGCACACGTGTCATACTCTCTATCTCCTCATCAGTCTTCGTATACATAGACTTAGATAGAGTGACCCCGTGGCACATAGGTAGGTGTCCTCTCTTGGACTCTTCCATAGAGAACCTCTTAAGTATGGTATCGATGTAGGTGGCTTGGGTGAGTCCGAGCATCCGTTTC
Organism: Dorcoceras hygrometricum; assembly: GCA_001598015.1. NCBI lineage: Eukaryota > Viridiplantae > Streptophyta > Magnoliopsida > Lamiales > Gesneriaceae > Dorcoceras > Dorcoceras hygrometricum. The sequence continues at coordinate 7,124 of KV004109.1, read as the reverse complement.
GACTTATCCCGATAGATCTGTATTCCAAGAATATAGGATGCTTCACCCATGTCCTTCATCGAGAATCTACTAGACAACCATACTTTAGTTGATTGTAGCATTTCTACATCATTCCCAATGAGTAGAATGTCATCAACATAAAGTACTAGGAATGTCACAGCGCTTTTAACTACCTTCTTATATACACATGGCTCCTCGGGATTCTTGATGAAACCAAATTCCTTAATTGTTTCATCGCATCTCAGGTTCCAACTCCTCGATGCTTGTTTGAGACCGTAGATCGATCTCTGAAGCTTGCATACCTTATGCTCGCTTCCAACAGATGTGAAACCCTCAGGGTGCGTCATATAGATATCTTCCTTAATGTTTCCATTAAGGAACGCAGTTTTCACATCCATTTGCCATATCTCATAGTCGTACCATGCGGCTATGGCAAGTAAGATTCTAATCGACTTGAACATTGCGACTGGCGAGAACGTTTTATCATAGTCAACACCTTGCCTTTGAGTGTAACCTTTCACGACCAGTCGTGTCTTGTAGGTCATTACCTTACCATCAGGCCCAAGTTTTCTCTTGTATACCCATTTGCACCCAATAGGAACAATTCCTTCGGGAGGATTAACAAGAGTCCAAACTTGGTTAGCATGCATTGAGTCAAACTCAGACTGCATTGCTTCAAGCCACAAATTTGAATCAGCATCGGAAATTGCCTCCTTGAAAGTTCTTTGGATCAGATCCAACAACTTGATCACCTTGATCATCTTCAAGGAGAAAGCCATATCTGTCAGGAGCCCTAGGAACCCTTTCGGATCTCCTAGGTGCGATCATTTCTGGCACTGGCTCTGGAGGTGCAGGAGATTCACCTGGTACTTCAGTTGGTTCTCGAACCTCTTCGAGTTCTACTATTCTGCCCTTTCTATCAAGTAGAAATCCCTTTCCATAAAGGTGGCATTCCTAGAAACAAACACTTTTGTTTCGCTGGGATAGTAGAAGTAGTATCCAATGGAATTCTTTGGATACCCAATGAAGTAGCATAAGATGGATCTCGTATCCAGCTTATCTCCCACTGTCTGCTTCACGTAAACAGGACATAAATCCTCATGTATGA
>KV004096.1:1777-13611 GCA_001598015.1 Dorcoceras hygrometricum | reverse complement strand
ACACAGTGACTATTAGATGTGTTTCATGATAGCCGTCATACCCACTATCACATCTAACATACACTTTAGTGTATTCTAGGTCTTTACTCAACACAATTGTAAATCATCATACACACAATGAAAGTAAAGACCCACACGCCACAAGTTGGCTAGTTGGGCATCTACTCTAACACAACAATCCATTATTTGTTTTCTACCCATAGCTGTTCTACGCTTGTGTTCTGATTCTTCACAGAGTTGATCTAAGTCCTGACCTGTTGTATACAATCGTACACCCAGTAGTCTTTTCAAATAGAAATTGTGCTTTTAACAAAACGAACTGCTTGGGTGTGATATCTAATAGTTTGCAAAGGTTACAACGATATATGGCGAGGCGAAGAAGGAGTAATGACAGAAGTCTCCACGTTATATTTCATAAGGTTTAAAGGAACTAATTTCTATGTTTTTGACCTGTGACAAAGATAACAGACGGTCAACATAGGAAGGATGAGGACGCTGGCTGACGAACCAGTGTGCCCCTTCAAACATGAAGGACAAAGATTATAGTTGACGAACTATATACCCCTTCACATAGTGCATTTTGGGATTATTCCCCAGAACCTGATTGTTAGATGAGCTTGATCAAGCGACCCGACCTAAGTAGAGCTTCTGAGCCACATCTCATGCAGAAAGTTTGATGGGTTATTTTTATAATCGGCCATTTGACTAAAGTTTATGTTTAATGTTTACTTTCTTTATGTTAAATCTAGTCTGTATGGAGCTTTTGCTATTACCAAATTTACTTTCTGTGCCCCTAGGCTCACTAGCTTTCATGGTTGTAGGTGATGTTGTTCCTTGAGAGCTGGTCTACGTGAGCTAGAACAGATCGAAGAAGTGTGTTTATCGATGGTCCAGCGTTTCCTTTCTGCTACAGGTCGTATCTCTTTTGTGAATGAAGCTATATTAGACAATTCAGTTGAATTGTTTCTAAGCTAATTTTCGAAAGATTTGTATCAAACCTTTATTATTATTCTAACTTCGATCTGTTTCCTTCCGAGCTGAAACAGCCCGTAAGTGTTTTGCGATCCGAGCTGATTTACTCTAAGCTATTATCGCCCACGAGCTATTTTGCGTTGAACATCCAGACAACCTTATTACGATTATTGTTTCAAGTTCGAGTGATACCACCTTACATAATTATCATCAATTCCTTACCAACACAATCCCTGGACTGTATTGTCCATGCGTGAGTTGAATCGTCTCTTCTAATCCACAATCACCCCGGAATCGTGTGTTTCATTAAAAATCCTAAAATTCGAAAAAGTTGTACGTTTTCCCTCGTACTTTCTAGATCGTTTTGTAAAATTGGTGGAATAGGACGCCATAACTTGGTATCAAAGCATGGTCCTTTGAGATAAACACATGCCTCCAGTCTGAGACAATTCTCGTCTGCCGCTTTCTTCGGTCTGTGATTTTATTTTGATGTTAGAGTAATTTATGTTTTTATTTTTGTTGGTCTCGTGGTAGATTTTGGTAAAGTTACATATCATGTCAGGAAAAGGAAGAGGAAGAAGGAACCACATGCCCAAGGACGCTAACCTAGGTTATAGTGGTTGTGTCTTAGCTGGGATGGCCCAGCTGTCGGAGCGCTTAGTGGAGCAATCAAGCCAGGGGAGTGGTCAATCACCTGATAGGATGTCTAGACCAGAGGACCCTCAAGTACGATTTAGACGTCAGCGACCTCAGGAGTTCACTGTACAATCGATCCGATTATGGCTGAAAGCTGGATCAATTCTTTAGAGGTGATCTTTGATTACCTGCAGCGTCAAAGTAGGATAGGCCCAGATGTGCCATTTACATGCTGCGAGGTGACGCTATGATATGGTGGGAAGGAGCAAAACTGACTGTAGACTTGGATATGCTCACGTGGAAGGAGTTCAAGAAAGTATTCTACGATCAGTACTTCACAGCTGATTTGCGATCTAAGTGGAAGAGGGAGTTTTTCACTTTGAAGAAAGGGAGTACGTCTATGCGGGATTACATTCTGTTAAGATAAAATTTATAAGTTTTGGTGATAACAAAATAAGACTAAGAACTGATCTTAAGTTTTCGCAGAGGATTTCAGATTTCGTGACGTCATACAAGTGTATTGAAGATTTCTAAGTTTCGAGAGTTCTGAGTTAAGCGTTGACATCTGAGTTGAATTTTTGGAAAGTAATCAGAACTGAGCAGAGTTAAGTATTTAGAGATTCAGTTTTTATTTATCGGGTTGATGCTTTCGAATCAGATTTGGTTATTTGGGTCAGTTGAGTATTCGGTTCAGTTAATTCAGATATCGGAACAGTTGTTCAGACTTGAGGTCTTTCAGACTTGATTCAGAAGCTACAGTAAGAGATCTGTTGTTAGAGTAAAGTTTATTCAGACTTGATTCATAGGTTTTAGTAAAAGATTGTGGTATATTCAGTTGTGAACAGTATCTACTTAGTTACCTCAGATCTCAGTATTTCAGAAGTGGCTATAGAATGCTCAGTGAATATCAGTTTCAAGGACAATTCAGATTTGAGTACAGTACCCTTGGAGACTCTCTAAGCATTCAGATATGACAAAATTGCAAGCATACTCAAGTGTGAGCTTCGATTCTCTTCAGAAGTTATCAAAGAATTATTTAGAGAGAATCAACGGTCAAAGTTTAAATCGTATAAAAGGCTGGAATTAAAGAGACAAGATCAGAGCTATTTTGGGTAAAATTGCACAGTGCGCAGAATGCTTGATACGATGATTACCCGCTTTGGAATATAAGTCAATTTAGTCCTGAAAAGCGCAGTTTACCTTTTGTATGGCATTAATGGAGCATTAAATGCTATGATACAATGAAGATATGCAAAAGAGTTTATCTCTACTGGCTACATTTAATGACCATTGAAGACAAAGAGTATAAAAGGTTGAAGAATTCAAATGAAGTTTTTCTTCTGCGTCTTCTACTCCTCTACGCTATCAGTGATTTACAACGTTCATTCTTTGTCATCAAGAAGCTCTAAAACACTCACTGGAACATTTTCATTGCTAAAATATTCTAAGTCCAGTGTTACAACTCGAAGAACATTCAAGTTCAGCCAGAGTTCTTAACCTTCGAGTTATCTTCTAGTTTACATTTGTAAACAGTTCTTGTTGATAAAAGAACCAGAAGATCTACAGTACTCAATAGCATCGTATTTCATTGTAATATTATTTTTGAGTCTGTAAAAGACTTGCTGTGTGAAGCAGTCTTAAAAATTACATTGATTGTATTAAGCAGTCGTATCTGCTTGTAGTTGTAGTTGCTAGGAGTTCATCTTGAGCGAGGCTCGGTGACTGGGTGTAGACAGAAGCTGTGTGCATCAAATTTCTTCTAGTGGAACCTTCCTGCAAAGTAAGAAGGGAAGACGTAGGATTTGATATCCGAACTTCCATAAACAAACTCTGACCCTTGCACTTTTACTTTATAGTATCGCATTTACATTTTTATACTGTTCACTGGTTGATCGAATTCTTTCGGCACATTTATTGTTAGTCGAGAAATCAGATTTTGAACTGAGATACCTCAGATATGGTAACTCAGATCTGAGTTAAGCAAGGCGCTTGTAAAACTATTTTTAAAGGTTTCGAAAATTTAAAATACTAAGAGTTCATTCAACCCCCCCTTCTGAACTCTTAAGGCTGTTTTCGATCCATATTGATCCTATCAATTGGTATCAGATCCTTCCTGCGCATCTCAGTCATTCAACAGCCTGTTATTTATGTTCTATATATTTCAATATGTCTACCTCACATAACAAGATTCCCATGTTTTCGAAGGAGGACTATGATGATTGGAAGATCAGGATGCAAGCGCACTTGGCCGCGCAAGATGATGACATGTGGTATGTCATCACGAATGGTCCCATGAAGATCTTGAAAGCCAACGCTGCAATAGCTATAACTGAAGGATCACCTCAGTGGGTTGAAAAGAATCAACATGAATACACAACTGAGGACAAGAAAAAGGCAAATATGGACAATGTGGCTAAGGACATTCTTTACAAGATGCTGGACAAGAATATGTTTAGCAAGATCAAAACATGTGCCACTGCCAAGGAGATATGGGAGAAGTTGATTCAAATCTGCGAATGAAATGTGAGACCAAGGAAAATAATCTCACTGTTGCACAACACAAGTACGAGTCTATCAAGATACGAGAGGGCGAAACTATGACAAAAATTGATGAGTGCTTCAGTGCTGTAGTGATAGAACTTACAAGTCTGGGAAAAGAATACAGCAACCGAGAGCTGGCGCTGAAAGTGATGAGAGAATTACCCAGGGAGTGGGATGTTAAGACGATGGCCATGCGCGAGTCTAAAGATCTCAACAAGCTCGAATTACATGATCTCTTTGCAAATCTTAAATCATACGAGTTTGAATTGGAAACCAGATCTGAGACGCCGTCAACCTCACAACCGACCAAGGCCCTTGCCGCAATGACATCTGAGAAATGCTCACCTAGCAAGACGGCAGAACAACTCAGCAATGTTTCAATGTCCCTCTTCGTCAAGAAGTTTGGGAAATAGCTGAGAAGATCTCAAAACCCTTCTTTTAGTTATAACAAATCTGAAAAATTGTCTACTAATATGAACTGCTACAATTATGGTCGTCCAGGTCACTTCGCTGCAGATTGTAATAGGCCAAAGAAAGAGGATAGACCCAAAAGGGATGAGAAGAAGGACGATAGATCCAAGGAAATGTCTAAGGAGAGAAGGATGAGGACAAGATCTGATAAAAGGCCCAATCGAAAAGATGATAGAAATGTGCTGGTTGCATAAGAAATCAACAAAACTGGGCGGACTTCGATTCCGATTCCTCATCAAGCGATAATTGTTAGATCATGCATCTGTTATTTGAGGTTTTCTGTAAATCAAAAAGGGAGAGATTGATGGATCTGTGTAAACAGATCCAGATTGAGTTTTGAATTACACAAAACCTGTTATTGTGTTTCTAACAATTCTACGTAGTGTGCAGATGTTTATTAGAGGAGAAATCTGATGTGGTGTATCGCCTAAAGAGAAAAGTCTGAATGTGAAGAAGAAGAAGAAGAAGTCTGGTTCAGTGTTGATAGGAGAAATCTGATCAGACGCTGTCGGGAGAAATCTGGAAGATGTTGAATAGGAGAAGTCTGATCAAGAGCAACTATAAGAGAAGTCTGAATATGCAATAAGAAAAGATATCTGGACCAGCTGTTGACAGACGTTGATTAGTGAAAAGAGAAGTCTGATTAGTGTAAAGAAGAGAGGAGAAGTCTGAATATAATAATAAACAAGAAATCTGATCAAGAGTAAAGATAGGAGAAGCCTGCGAAGAAGAAGTCTGGTCATAGAAATCAGGAAGATTGAAGAAGAGAAATCTGGCAGAGACCTGATGGAGAGAAGGACGAGAAATGAACAGTATAGATATGTTGAAGAGAAGATATCAAGCAGAAGATATCTGATGAAGAGATAACAGGATAAATCTGATGAAGAAGTCGACGATATAAAATAGTAGGAATCTGATGAACAGTAGATATCTAACGAATGAACGACGAAGAAATGTATTTCAGCTGTTGGAGTAATTGAACAGAAGAAATCAGTTGTTGCAACAGAAATCAGATGTCACGCATCAGTTGTCGAACAACTGAAACAGTAGAAGTGAGTAAACAAAGCTGTTATCAGTAGTCAAAACAACAAAGAACAGAAGCTGTTAGTAGAAGCGAATCAGAAGTGATGAAAAACATTCAGAAGCTGTCATTAGTTGTTGAACAGACGAACAGAAGATTCAAACAGAAGATGTGAGCGAACAATTGAACAGTCGCATGCTATCAGCAGTTGCAAAGAAAAGATAATATCAGATGTTGAACATATGCAGAAGCTGATAATAGTTGACGGAACAATGAAGAAACAAAATATTGTATCAGCTGTCGACGTGAAGAACAGAGGCAAAGTGAAGTTGATTTCAGCAGTAAATAAGAAGCGAAGCAGTAGATAAGATGCAAGCAAATGTTGCAAATATTCAATCAGCCGTTGCAAGCATTCATCAGTTGCAAGCGTTCAATCGTTGAGAAGATGATAACAGATGTTGTTATCAGATGTTGAACAGAAGATTAATTCAGCCATGGAGAAGAAATATTTGGACCAGCGATAGAGGCAGAGCGAACAGCTGATGACGAAGAAGATTGAGATGAATCAGCTATTGAGTGAAGACAAAGTTGAATCAGGCGTAACGCTAAGTCAAAGCAGCTGTAAGCAGAAGACGTTGAAGAAGAAGTTAAATCAGCTGTTGCGCAAAGACATAAATTAATCAGCAGTAGCACGAACACGAAAATGAATCAGCTGATGAATAAGAATCAGACGTTGAAGCAGAGATGTTGCGAAGCAATCAGCAGTTGCAAACATTCAAAAGTTGACAAAAGCACTCAGCTGTTGGCAGTAGTATTGAGGAACATCAGCTGTTGCAAGATGATATATTCAGTCCTTGAACATACATGAAGAAAGGCAAAAGCTGATAACAGATTGTTGATTAGTTGAAGTGAAGAAAATCTGTTGATCAGTCGTAAAGAAGCGAAGCAGTTGACAGAATAATATGTGAAGACTTATGGGAATATGGAAGTCAACTGCTGAGCATATTCAAGAGACGCAAGCAGAAGCTGATCAAAGTTCAAAGCTTATTCTGAAGAAGACAAAAGCCTGAAAAAGAAAGGACGCAAGGACAACTCGCTGTCGGTACTTTACAGAACATTTTTCAACGGGAAAGAAATTGTGTCAAACGAATTAATTTGAAGGAAAGATATAAATACAAGAAGTACTGTTGAAGATGGGTGATTAAGACCGATGAATTGATGCTGGTGAGAAAGACAAAAAATCAGAGACTATACAGAGGGAATAAAAACAGAGAGACGAAGCAGTCGACCACCATGAAAGAGGAGCTTATTGCTAAGTGTCGACTGCTGAGTCTTCATCAGCTTTTGTAGAGCAACTTCTCGAGTGTTTGAGATTTCCTTATTTAGAGAGTTGAGCGTTCACTGTAAAATCTCACACACAGAGATTCACTCACACAAACATGAGAGATGTGCAAAATTGTATAGTGAGTGAATCAAAACCAAAATGCAAAATCAGATCCCGTCCAAGCACGAAGACGTTAAACTCTGTGTATGTAGCCTTTCTCACTGAGGCATAAAACAAGTGATTGATTGACACAGCCGAGGGCTGGTTTAGATTTCTAGGAGTTCGAATTTGGGCTGTGGGTAAGTCCCAAATTCGATTGGGTCTGCAGATCAAATTATTCTAGTTGATGCCTTCCAGATTTGGAAGAAGGGGAGACGTAGGACATTGATGTCCGAACTTCCAGAAACAAACAGTGGTGTATTGTATTCTTTTATTTACAGTACTTCCGCATAAGCATTTACATTAGCACGCATAACACATCAGCTGTCACACACGCAAAGCAAACATATTTCACAAATGCACAGTCGCATCATTCATTTGTTTAAACAGAAATCTGTTTTCATCGAGTTTTAAAATTTGGATTCAGTTCTGGTGTTTTCCGCATGTTTTTATTACATACCAGATCTGTCTTCGGTGCTCTTTAGTTTAATGTTCAAGAACCGAAGCATTGCGCTTTCACTTTAATTTTTATTAGTAGGATCAGATCTCATGACTCTCTCCCTTATATTGTTGTTTGTTTTATTGCATCGAGAGATCTGATCCTTCGATCCTAACAATAGTGAACAGGAGGAAGTTCACTGCCTAATGGCCAACCAATCTTCAGATGACGAGGTATTTGATTTCTCAAATATTTAATTTACACGAGAGGACCTAATCAATGCACTTATTGACATGATCCATGAGTACAATAAGCTTTCTCAAACATTCGAGGAAGTCAAAGCTGAAAACATGGAATTTAAAAACAGCTCAGTAGAACCAAGCACCGTTCAACTTGGTGAAACTTATAGTTTACAAGTCGAGTTTAGTAAGCTGAAGACTGAGAATGAAACGTTGAGATTAATATCTTGTGAGATCGAATCTGAAAACGAGAGGTTAAATCTGGTAATGAGCTCCTGGACTCAGTCTTCTATTTCTCTAAGCAAGCTTCATGAAACTCAAAAGCCATTAAATGATAAATCTGGCTTAGGTTTCAATGCTAGTGAAAGCAGCTCTGGAGAGACCTGTATTCAGTCAAATCTGGCATATGACAAGTTCAAAAGGATGAACTTTGTCAAAGCCAGTATGATACATGATACATGCGAGTCGGTAAGGTATGATGACCAGATCTCGGGGCAACTGAATCAGAAAGGGAAAGCTGGTATTGGCTATGTCAGACCCGAGAACTCTAAGTCTAGTTGGCTAAAGAACATACTTGACAAAGAAAGCAAAAGTTGGATCCAAGTCGTTTGTTCGGAAACCAACAATGATGTGGTTCTAAGAAGGTCAAATATGAATGGAGAAGGTTCAGCCCCGAAGAGATCTGAATGGTCAAAATGCCAAACCAAAGCTCAACAGATCTCACCATATTCCTGCACACACCCTTATGGACTTTCAAACTGGGAAAAATGTTAAGGTAATTCAAGTATGGGTCCAGAAAGGTGTAATCCGATCTGGACCCAAGTAAAATTGGGTACCAAAATTTGTTTTCGTGTTTGCAGGGCAACAGGTACAAGGCTGGAGATGAGTCAATCATATGGTACCTAGATAGTGGATATGCATGACACATGACTGGAAACCAAAGCTTTTATCAGATGTGACACCTCACAAAGGAGCGAAAATCATTTTTGGTGATAACTCAAATGGTAACACTGTGGGTAAGGGTAAGCTTACCCATGGTAACATTTCAATATCTGATATTTTAGTTGTTGAAAATTTGTGCTATAATTTAATTAGTATAAGTCAGCTGTGTGACAAGGGTTACACAGTTAGCTTCCAAAAGCACACTTGCACAGTTCAGAGTCCAGAAGGTCTGACTGTATTGGTAGGTAAAATATCGGGAAATACCTACATTATCAATTGATCAGAACCAATGGATCTGAACAGATCTGCCTTGAAGCTGAATCCTCCAAGAGTTGGCTGTGGCATCATCGAATGAATCATCTAAACTTTAAAACGCTTGCGAAATTGAGTCAGCATGAACTGGTTTCTGGTATGCCTAAAATCAATTTTTCTAAAGACAAGATCTGTGCCACATGTCAGCTTGGTAAACAAATCCGTTCTACTTTTAAAAAGAAATGCGGTAAACGTTCTTCCCAAAGCTTAGAGCTTTTACATATGGATCTTTTTGGTCCTATTTCCGTAACGAGCTTAGGGGTAACGAACTACACCCTAGTCGTTGTTGACGATTTTACAAAATTTACTTGGGTGCTGTTTTTGAAATCAAAATCTGATACCGCTGACCAACTGATTCGGCTTTTAAAACGTTTACAAAATGACAGATCTTGTACAATCAACAGGATAAGAAGTGATCGTGGTACCGAGTTTTAATTCAAAAATTATCCTCTTATCTGGATGACATAGGGATAAAGCATGATCTTTCTGCAGCTAGAACTCCTCAACAGAACGGGCTAGTATAGAGGAAAAATCGTACTTTAAAAGAAGCTGCTAGATCTATGATTACTTACCCTGGGATTTCTCAAAAATTTTGGGCAGAAGCAGTTAATACAGCTTGCTACACTCAGAATAGATCAATGATATATAAGTTGCATGATAAAACCCCTTATGAGATCTGGAGTGACAAGAAACCTGACATATCATATTTCAGGATGTTTTGGTGCAGATGTTTCATTCATAATAATGGTAAAAAGCACCTAACAGATTTTGATGCAAAATCTGATGCAGGTATCTTCCTAGGTTATTCAGCCGTGAGCAAAGCTTATCTAGTTTTCAACAATCGAAGTCTGACCGTTGAATAATCAGCACACGTTGTCTTTGATGAGACTATTTTTAGATCCAACTCAGCTGCGAGCTTCAACGATTTATGCACACGTCTAGAATCATCCAGCATTGATGACTTAGATGATGACGTGTCACAACAAAGATACTCAGCAGAGTTACAACCAGAGCTGGACACACCACAAAACAATGCTCAAACAGATCTGACAGGTAACCCAGTGGTTGCTGATTTGACTAACGTTGACCCAACGCAGGATCAGATCTCTTCAAGCGTGCCAGCTACTGGAACTAAAGCGACCAATGCTCAAGATGTTGCACAAACAGATCCCATAGCACATAAATCAACATCTGATGCACAAAATGCGAGCACATCTCAACCGATTTCTGGATCAAATCTGGAACAAGGATCTTATCAATCGACATCAAACAATCCAGATGTGATCATCCAGCCAAACAACGAAGCTGAACCGGAAGTAAATCCAATCAGATCTGATCTTCGGTGGAATAGAAATCATCCACCCGAGCAGGTCATAGGTAAAATTGATTCTCCTGTTCGCACACGAAGCCAGCTTATGCATGATCATTTTGATTCAGCATTCATATCGCATATAGAACCTAAGCAGATAGAAGAAGCCTTAGCAGACCCAAGCTGGGTAGATGCAATGCAAGAAGAACTAAATCAGTTTAAGCAAAATAATGTTTGGCAACTCGTACTTAGACCTTCTAATCATTCAGCGATAGGAACTAGATGGGTCTTTAGGAACAAACTGAATAAATATGGAGTAGTAACAAGAAACAAAGCTAGACTAGTTACTCAGGGTTTTAGGCAAATGGAAGGAATAGACATTGATGAAACCTTTGCACCTATAGCAAGATTAGAAGCCATCCGCATGTTTCTTTCTTATGCTGCATTTAAAGATTTAAGGTTTTTCAAATGGATGTTAAGAGTGAATTTCTTAATGACATCTTAACAGAGGAAGTGTATGTTGCACAACCTCCTGGATTAGTTAATCATACATATCCAGATTATGTTTATAAATTGGATAAAGCGCTATATGGGTTGAAGCAAGCACCCAGAGCTTGTTATGATACACTGTATAAATTCCTTATCGAGCATGATTTCACTTTCGACACAGTTGATAAGACGCTATTTAAATTTGTGAAATCTGATCATGTCCTGTTAGTGAAAATTTATGTTGATGACATTATATTTGGGTCAACTAACCCCAAACTATGCCAGAAATTTTCTAAGTTGATGCAGGACAAATTTGAGATGAGCATGATAGGAGAGCTGACGTTCTTTCTGGGCTTACAAGTTAGACATCTTGACAATGGAATCTTCATTAATCAAGCAAAGTATACGAAAGAAGTGCTGAAGAAATTTGGGATGGATAAATGTTCAGCAGCAGCAACCCCAATGAGCTCCTCAATCAAGCTAGATAAAGACGAAGCTGGTCTGCCATTGAGACTAGTAACACACGTGATGTCACTATTTGATCTCCAAGATGTATGCATGGTTATTGGATCTCTAGCGACTCTCGATTTACCAATGGTCGTTGATCTGATCGGGATATATGGATTGAAAGGACCGTACTGTACGCTAACCACGACAGAGTCGTTCTTGCAGGCACTATCAGTGATACCTAGCGGATCATGGGGCGATGTTGCTAGACGCTTTACCATGATCCGTTGGGCAGGTCCGGAATTGTGATTCCGGAGCCACAATGGTTGTGGGCCCACGGCTAGCTGTATCCCTGAACCATTGAGGGTCACACAAGTACTAGATTCGAGATTCCCGCACGGATACTCAGCTCAATGTGTTGAGCACGAGAAGAGAATTTTGGGAAGTGCGACTTCCTAAAAGTCAACAGGGGTCAAACCGTGATTTGCCGATGTTGAGGGGCAAAACGGTCATTCTGCAATTTAGGGTTAGAT
>KV004092.1:10695-27564 GCA_001598015.1 Dorcoceras hygrometricum | reverse complement strand
TAGGAGTCGATGCATCGTTGTTGAGGATTCACCGCTCGCAGACATGCGTGGATATCCTATGCTATCTGAGGGGATAATAGTGTATAAATCTCTGGCCAGAGTACTAGAAGTGTTTAGGTAAATGGGTTTACCTATTTACACTCGCGATGTCACTATTCGATCTCCAAGATGTATGCATAGCTATCAGATCTACAACGACTCTCGATTTACCAATGGTCGTTGATCTGAGTCGGGATATATGGATTGAAAGGACCGTACTGTACGCTAACCACGACCAACTGGTTCTTGCAGGCACTATCAGTGATACCGTAGGGGATCATGGGGCGATGTTGCTAGATGCTATTACCATGATCCGATAGGCAAGTCCGGAATTGTGATTCCGGAGCCACAATGGTTGTGGGCCCACGGCTAGCTGTATCCCTGAACCATTGAGGGTCACACAAGTACTGGATTCGAGATTCCCGCACGGAAACTGAGCTCAATGTGTTGAGCATAGGAGGAGAATTTTTGGAAGTACGACTTCCTGAAAGTCAACAGGGGTCAAATCGTGATTTCCGCTGTTGAGGGGCAAAATGGTCATTTTGCACTGGGGTTCTGAAAAATGGTTTTTTAGATCATAATATTCAGTTTTGGAAACTGAGTCGATCGGTCCGATCTGATCGGCGATCGGAGTTGTAATGAAGTCACGGTGATGGATATCGTCATTTGGACCCGGGCCCGTTTGGCCGGTCCAAGTCCATCACTAATCTACTTAAGGTAGACTAGGGCTTCATAACTCATAATTACACAACAACCCTAACCCTAGAGCTCCTAAGTGCGCCGCCCCTTCCTCTCCCAAAAGCCGCCGCCGGCCGCCGCCTCCACGCCGCCGCCGCCTCCCTCGTCGGAATTTGTTCCGACCAACCTTTCGAGGAGAATCCGTCCACGCTGATCTCGTCAGGCCTTCTAGTGCAGGCTGATGAAGGAGTCTCCCTTCCGGTCGTGGACCTGATTGACGTAATCTACCGCCGCCTACCGTGAAGTGCCGGTTTCCTCGTGAAACTGGTCGGAGCCAGGCGCCAAGACGCCAGCAAGGTAACTGACTAAACACCCTATGAATGGTTCATATTGTGTTATTATTGAATTGTATTGAACGTTTCCCAGCATAATTTTGTTCTTCCGCTGCCTCGCCGGGAGACGGGATCCGGATCCACCACGGTTCCCCAACACTTTCAACACAAATATCCCAATCAGATCAATGACCATTGGTAAATCGAGAGTCGCTAGAGATCCAATAACCATGCATACATCTGGGAGATCAAATAGCGACATCGCATGTGTTACTAGGTAAACCCATTTACCTAAAACACAACTAGTACTCTGGCCAGAGATTTGTCACACTATTATCTCCTCAGATAGCATAGGATATCCACGCACAAAGGCGAGCGGTGAATCCTCGACAACGAAGCATCGACTCCTACATGCATCGGGACCTCACCAAACCCCGCCACCTGATGACCCCAACTGAGTCGGTAAACGGGTCAAAGTGAGGCACCTATCATGTAGAGTCTCAATGACGTTTCGAGTAATAAGGGCTAATCTGTACAACCAAGACCTCGGACTTAATCCACTCGACAAATGGTAACCACTTGGAAAGTCCGAACGAGGGTGGTTCGATAGATCACCAGGTCACTATCCATCTGCATGCTCAGAACATCACAATGTTCCCTACCAATGAAACGTGGTACTTCACATCGCAGATGCTAGTCTCAAACTCGGGCGGCCTTATCCTCATTTTGACGACCCAATCGACTAGGAACGAGTTTAGAACACACAGTGACTATTAGATGTGTTTCATGATAGTCATCATATCCACTATCACATCTAACATACACTATGGTGCATTCTAGGTCTTTATCCAACACAATTGTTAACATTATAAAATAATGAAGATAAAGAATGCCATAAGAGAATACGAATTTCATAAATAAAGATCGTTTTACAATGAGTCAACAAGAATCCACACGCCACAAGTTGGCTAGTTGGACACCTACTCTAACATATATGTAGTCCTATGGATTTTGGGGCGTTACATAAGCCCACTCATCTCTATCCTCGAGGACCAACCTCTCGTCTTGACTGTCTGACATGATGACAGATCATTGGCCGTGCAAAATTCAGTTACATCATTCATGATTTATTCTGTTAACTAATATGTAACTATTGAATGCAGCCTTATGAAAATACGGAATACCCAATTTTAGCATTTCATTAGCCTTGCTTGGAATGAGTAAACTTGAAATTAATTCCTTTTAAATGGGAAGACTTTGATTTGGAAGTAACATTATGGAGTATATTTGAAATGTGTAAAAAACATTGAAATGACAAATAAGGTCGTAAGATTAAAAATGAAAGCTAAATATTGAATTTATATGGGTTTTAAAATAATCCAACAGGTTGAGTGAACTTGATTAAAGATGTAAAATCTAATCCTGTCATCCAACTAAGTTAATATTAATTTAAACTCTCTTCCTCACTCTCCTAGCATTTAGAATTCATCCAACATTTTTAATATTCCAAAATTTAAAAAATTCAACATTTCTTGTTTTGGATTAATTTTTGTTTTGTTTATTCACTGGAGTATTTATTACAGTTGGTCCATTTATTTGTTCGGGCCTTTTATGTAAAATGGGGCCAATATTTTCCATGAAGAGGCCAAAGTCTAGAGTCCGGCCCATCTATACAACCAGCCTGTTTAGCTCAATGATATTGTGCTTGCAGCCAACTCGAGCGTGAACCAGCAGCTGGAGATGGACAGAGAATGGGGTTCGAAGCCTGGAAGCGGAGGCGCCGCCTCCGCCCAGAACGAAGCCATCGACCGCCGTGAGCGCCTCCGTAGGCTTGCTCTCGAAACAATTGATCTTGCAAAAGATCCATATTTCATGCGCAATCACCTCGGCAGGTAAAACCCTAGAATATGAGAAACGAACTTGAATAATTGCCTCATCACCATTCTGTATACCTATTTGTGTTAATGATAACTGCGTCGCAGCTATGAGTGTAAGCTGTGCCTGACATTGCACAACAATGAGGGGAATTACTTGGCGCACACACAGGGGAAGCGCCATCAGACGAACTTGGCCAAGCGAGCCGCCCGGGAAGCGAAAGAGGCGCCAGCTCAGCCGCAGCCTCATAAGCGGAAAATTAATCTCACGAAATCTGGTAAGTTAATAATACACCTTGGGTTTTTCTCCCCTCAGTTTAAATCGGCCCAGCATTGCGGATATGATTGAAGTTTTATTTTCTCCAAATATTTGTCGCCTGTCTTCTCATCACGGACTATTGTTGGATAGAAACGCCGTAGCTTGAAAGAGTACCTTTTTCTGTTGTTTTTAATCCAGAAAAATGCTCTATAACTTGTTGTCCAATTTCCTCGAGATGTATATTTGTTTTCTGAGGTTTCAATTCGTTTTTGATACTGCAGATAGACTGTGACTTCAATTTTTTTTTGCCGTTTTGTCAATCCTTTGCAAAGTTATTATAATAGGCTGGAGGATGGAATTATTTTATTATGTGTCTTGAAATTGTAGTGCTAGTGAAACGATTCTCACAGAACTGGAAGTCAACTCATCATCGCAAACCGGCATTGGAAAAACAGCTATTAAAACGAGGAACCAAGAAAAAGTGGCAGATAAATATTTGGTTGCTACTTGCTAGAGTTCTAATCTTATATTGTAGTTGGCTTCTAAGAATTTCTGGTTTTGCCTCCTAACATCATTTGATACTCTTCGCGTTTGTCGTGCCAGTTAAAATTGGTAGACCTGGATACAGGGTGACAAAGCAATTTGACGGAGAGACCAAGCAGAGATCATTACTCTTCCAGGTGTGTGTTCAGTTCTCTTGTAACATTGTATTTAATGCATGTTGAACCGTCTAGTTTGATTGCCTTGTGGTAACAATTTGTTCCCAAGTTGATTGCATTCTTTTTGTGCGACACTCTTTGTTTTTGGATGATTTTTTAAGATCTCAAAAACCAGAATGCCAGTGAAAGAAATTAAGAGAGCAGGAGAAAGAACCCATAAAATTGCAAGAATCAGCTTGCTGGAGGAAAAGTTTGTGTTGATGACACGTGACTTTTGCTTTATGTGAAGCTTGCCTGTGATTTGTAGTTGCTCTGCATGAAGCACATATGTATCATTACTTTGATTTTATTGTCTGCAGCTACTTATTGTATCATACTGTTGAGCAAACACAAATAAAGGATTAGTTTATAGTTGTTAGTTTTATTGTGCAAAATTCAGTATGAACGAACACTGTTACTAAATGATGTTATAAATATTCCAAGTTCCTTAAATCAGTTGTAGCAATTCTCACACCTTCTGACTTTTGCGATTTCTCCAGCAAATGTATATCTATCTGAATTACTGACTGAAGAACTTCTATTATCTCATTTTTTAAGTTTTGTGTTTCCGTAATTTTTCAGATAGAATATCCTGAGATTGAAGACAGTACAAAGCCACGGCATCGTTTTATGTCATCCTTTGAGCAGGTTCTAGTCATTGTTGATGGATTTTGCATGTGCAAAAGCTTTTGTTTGGATAGCCGGTTGATTATCTTTTTCACTATTTTGTTAAACTGTGTTGGCTGACAGTTATCTTCTTCAATTTTGACTGCAGAAAATTCAACCATTTGATAAGCGGTATCAGTTTCTTTTGTTTGCTGCCGACCCTTACGAAATTATCTCATTTAAGGTATTATTTGAACCTCGTGCAAGTCTCAATTCCTCTATTTGGTTATTGATTTCTGCTTCCACGTTTGTCTTTAAGGTTCCAAGTACAGAGATTGATAAATCAACTCCAAAGTTCTTCTCGCATTGGGATCCAGATTCAAAGATGTTTACAGTAGGTTACCATTCCCCCGCAACTTTTTTAGTTTGTGGCAGGATAGTTTATCGAATATTAACAGTGACTTGGTCCTATATCATTATTCCAGCTCAGTATGGATTTGGTTAAACGATGTATACCATAAATAGCTGTGGCAGGTCTTTGTATAATTTGGCTTTAGTAAACATACACGTGACTTCTTCACTGTTTTTCTTCAGTTTTATAGCTGGGAAGTTGAGGTTTATTCATGTCCCTGAATCATGTCTGTATCAAACTTGGAATTAGGTGCACTTTTTTACTGGAAATGGTAATTAGATTTTTACGCATCTACTTAGGAATCATTTGCTCCTTTTCACTCTGCAACTCCACACTCATAACAAAACACATATTGTTCTGTTCTAATTGTCCATTTTTTATGAGGTAGACAAGCCTTAAGATTGTAGCTGACTGTTTTTTTGTGGCGTGCTTCAATATCCAGTTGCAGTTATACTTCAAGACAAAGCCTCCGGAGACAAATAAACCACAACTTACTCCTGTAGCTAATGGGAATGCTGCTCCTGGCGCCCCACCTAGGCCTTTGCCGCCTCCACCCCAAGCTCCACCTCCCGCACCACAAGGAGCACCACCAATGGCATCAGGTGGAAACCTTCCAAGGCCTCCATCTGCTGCACCTGGATCATTGCTACCTTCTCCTTCTATGAACAATGGACCTTGGCCAATGCCTCCAGGCGGAAACTTTCCTGCTCCACCACCTCCTTCAATTGGTAATGGTCCAATGTCAAATTTTACCATGGGACGGCCTCCTATGCCGCCTGCTCCTCAAGGGTTCCCAGGACAACAAATGCAAGGCCAGGGAGGACATCCACCCCCTCCACCTCCAAACGTGGGTTAAATTTCGATGTATCGTGATGAGATATGTTTTTGTTATCCGTATTACGATTGTACAATACAATTCAACTTAGGTCATTGGATGTTTTGGCTGGGGACATTAAAGTAGCAATTTTATATGTTGGCAGGTTATTTAGAACTAGCAAACAGATTTTGACTTCCATTGCCCAAGTATAGCTTGTTGAAAATACCTGCTCGTGGAAAAAATACAAACTTTCCACTGCCGATGGCCCTAGAGTGAACCATGTCTAACGTTGTGTACGATTTGTCGTATCAGTTACCATCACTGGGTCAGTTTGGGCTGGTGTAAGATGCCCTCAGATAAAGGGCAGGTCTGTGACGTCACTCAAGCTCTAACCATGGATGCAATGCAAAGAGGATTAAAAAGTCATAGAAGCTGCCGATGGCCTTCAGAGTGATGCATGTCTGTGTTAAAACTAATATATGAGATACTTGACAAATGTATGGGTTCTGAACCCATCCAACTACTAAGTTGCAGCCTATATTCCTTCCATTACAAAACTTAGTTGCTTCTGAAATGAACATTGATATGATTCAGAGCAGGTTTGATTCAGCTTTCAATGTTCTTATTAGAGATTTACTTCAGAAAGAATTGAAGATAAAATTGGAACCACTGATATAAAATTACTTTTCTATGATTGTCAAATCTGTTAATTTGATATAAAGTACACGTACAAACCACGTGATTTTAGGAGAGAGATTATGCGTAAAAAGAGAATTATACAGTTGCAAAGGTATAAATGTTACGGGTGTTTAAATGTTTCAAAATATAGTTTGGTGTTTAGATGGGTGAAAAATTGAATCACAAGTATCGACCAAGTTTCGAGAGGTGGAGATATCAATGATGTTTATGCCTCTAAAGTTTGAAAGTTGTTTCTATTTAACATTGCCCTTTTTCTGATCTTCCAGAAATCTGGCTAATTTTCATCTGCCAAGGTAAAATTCCATTATGTATCAAGTGGCTTCACTACTATTGAATCAATCAATGCAGTTGTTTCTATAATTGGTTGCTTGGGACAGAGATGAACATGACAAAACAAGAAATTGGGGCCTCAACTTCCCAGCCCATTGGGTGGAAAAACCTTCTGAATGAAGGATAAAAAGCGCTCGGAATAAAACTTAGGGTTAACTGCAGATATCAACTCTGAGTCGAACTGAATAGATTTGTATGCATGTTCAATCTTCTTGCTCATGTTATACGCTTGCAGGATGTCGATAATACCTAGATACAAGACAACATCGTACACCTGGTGAAACATCTGTGTGTTGACAACCTCAGGTATAAGTTCTGCTCTTGCAGGCATATTTACTCCAAGTTGGATTTGAAGTCTGTAAAACAAACACCAAAGAATACAACTGTAAGAAAATGATCTATGAAATATTCATGTGAAGGCATCGAGGTTAGATGCGTTCTAAGTTCCTTGGTCTGTCCGGCTCACAAAACAGTCTTGATTAAATTTTGGATCTTAACAAGGAGTCTGTAATCGCCTAACTAACCATCTTGATAGTTTTATTATGCTTGTATATATTTTTAACGTCGTCGAAATAATCCAATAATCATACTTCAATAGCTAGGCCACATAAATGTCATATAGGATAGTAGGTCAATGTTGACAAAATATAGAAATGAAGCTCTTGACCTTAAGAGAAGCTTAATACCTTGGTAGGTATTCATCTGCAAATTTCAAGATTTTTGCAATATTTTTGCAATAAGAATCATATCTTTCAAGGGAGACCGATTCGGGTGATGCGAATGCTGATAAACAATGCACAACAAGGTAGAATCAAACATGGCAAATACCTTGCTGTACCAGGAAGCAGAAGGTCAACTTCCTCATCCCCGGTTGAAGAGGATGCTCGCAACCGGTTGCCTCTCATATGTGGTCCCACAATGACGCTATCATCATCAGAACGAGGGACCAACACTAGGCCTTGAGGAGATAAGTCATCATCCATAGACTCTGAGTCGTAATTAGCAATTAAAAGTACAAAACCAGAGAATATATCACCAGACCGGTCCAGTCATATAGCAACATCACAATCAGAAATTTAAAAACAAAAAATGATTTAACTTGTCCATCAACTTCAGATAGAGTTCACAGCCCAAACATTAAGTCCAAAACCGTTTGACATATTAGCAGCCTGTTGTGCAACATGAAGATCGAAGTGTGCCAATTTTTTTTTTCCGTTTTTACTCGGTCCAATGTTGTGTAGATATTTCTACATTTTCCTCTCCCCTCAATCCTGACCACAAACTCTGTGTTTGTGTATATGTGTGCATATTTCGTCATGTATAAGAATCCCCTGAGTGATAGGATATCTTCTAATATGTGGTGAATTTCGTTTTTGGGATAGGTACAGGAAGACTAGTAACCAGAAAAACGTACCATCTTCTGCAACAATCCCCAATCCATCAATTGAAGCATTCTTATTGTGAGACATAAGAGAGCGTAGGTGTTGAGGTGCTCGGTAATGAACGCCTAGTAAGAGGCTGTAATCCATTATGTGTTGTGATTCCAAGAATTTGCTATCTATTTCGATCTGTCTGCAAATGCAGGAATCATTACGCTACATAAGTATGGCTTGCAAAATAAATACTACATGGCAAGAGTATCCAAAATATCTTGCAACTTAATCCCTGCTTACTGTAAGAGGGCATCTCGCCAAGAAGGTTCCAGGTAAAAGCAGTAATTTAAATCAAGATCTTTGAGTATGGTATTCTCATCAATTTCGACCTTATCAGCAGAGCGTCCCAACGTAGACCCTTTAAGATCAAATCTTCGATGAATTCTTAATTCTGTACAGAACATATTTCCCATCACCACAAATCGAAACTGCGAAGTAGAGTGCTAAGGTTAGTATATATACAGTTTCAGACAGCAAAAGTAAAATCCGAGGCAAAGATAAGGCTGAGTGTAGAAGCAGACAAATGAGAAGCAACTAAGCAAGTGTACGTGTAAGGCCTCAAAATGGTAAGAAAATTTCTAATCTACAGATCATTTTCTGATAACCCAAGTTTATCCATAAATTACAGTCCACCTATGACTGTGCCCTACGGTTTATACAACCATGAAGGAGTAAAAGGCAGATTTTTCTCATGCATTCTTGGTAGTACATGAATTGATATTTGGCATCCATGTTACCTTTTGACCACTAGAAGGTATAATTCGGTGAAGACCAAAAAATTTAGTAACAAGAGTGTTATCGTATCTGCGCACGTGGCTATGATAGTTCGGGAGCATTTGCAGCAGAACCTGCAGGTTCACGAGCCACACTTTAACATAAGTACGTCACATACATAACACAAGATTCAATGCAAACTTTTGAGTGAATAACTTAGAAACATCAAGGATCAAGAATCCAAAGCAAGACAGTAGAAAGGTAACCATGAAGAATGAACCCTCACTTCAGATTTTCACCTTACTTCAAGGCATTTAGTGCAACACTTACAAAGCATAAAATATCAAGATTCAAAGCAAGACATAAGGGTCCACATAAAGATGATGCACCTTGACTTCAGATTTTCGCAATGTCTTGATCATGAAACGATCATCTTGAGACAGTAGAAAGACACTACCACTCTTTCCAGGAGATGAAAGTTCTCTTAAGGCATCATTTCCACATATGGACACCATGTAGTCAGCAGCGTCAATTTTAAACATCTCTCGTAGGTTCCTTTAAGAAAAACAAATGTTTGAGGTCAGGAAGTCAACCGAATCAATTTACACACCTATTCAACAGTCTATCAGGGTATTTTCAAGTACTTAAACGTCATTCTTATCTGAGGTTGTTCTGACTACTGTGGGGAATTTATAAATCTAATTGAGGGGCATTACCTAGACAATTTTCGGATGAAATACTCAGAAATATTATACATGAACTTTGAAATTATACTCCACCACTATCACAGATCAACCTTGCTTGGTATGTCTTGACACATATAAATAAAAAGATACAACCCTAATAGGTTAAAAATGTTTGTTCAAGGCCACCACAATCAAGTTGAAGTGGTATGCCACACCACATATAATAAAGGAGGGGTGAGGGTTCAATCTCCCTCTCTAACATGTAGCTCAAGCAAGGCATTCAAATTCAATGATGCCAACAGAGCTTTCGTGAGAAAAACAAGCGCGCGATAAGATGCTCCAAGACTATTTGTCAACAGCCAGTGCATGAAAAATTATACCAAGAAAAAAAATGAAACATTTCTCGAAGCTCACAACTTTGTGTAATAGAACTGTACACAAACAATGATAGACAAAAAGACACAAGACCTTTGCTAGAAAAAAAGATTTTTCATAACACACCTGAAAACCATTGGGCAATAATCTTTCCACTTAAAATCCTCAGATGGATGTGGTGGTGTCAGTTGTGAACCTTCTTTGGGAAAAGTCATCCAAAGACTGGCACGTGGACCAAAGTCAGTTGCCCGAACTTCTCGCCTTTGTATGGGAGTGATTTTCCCCACAGTATATCTGGTCATATTCTAATTTTTTAGTTTTAGTTTATGAAGAAGGCAAAAAAACAAATCAAATAGATTAGCCAAGATTATTCATATTTAGTACACAAAGATAACAACTAGATTAAGCAGAACAGTAGAGGTCAATCAACAGAACTACGTAACACCAAAATAACAGAAATCTATCCACATAGACATTAAATAAGTTGTCACTGACCGAGCTACAGACACTTCACAAAAGCTCAAACGTGTTTTGGTGCCACACTTCATGTTAAAGTTAAATTATTGATGACATGTTCTCCCTGTATCTTGCATACTCTACAAACCTGCTATACTACACATATTTTCCCAACAAATTTTCTAAGTTCTGGTCCCTTTCATTTTGACTCTGTTTACGGGAGCAGATATATCTTCCCAACAATAAATTTATAATGATTCTGACTCCAATACTATCATGTGAAATGGATCTGTGAATAATAAATATATTTTCAGGAAATATGCAAGTAAAAATGTTTAAAACACACCTGATCCCAAGCTGAAGGCTTAGCATCAAATCATAGCTCCTATGGCCTTTGATAATTTGTTCTCCAGGTCTATTTTTATCCCTTGCAAGTTTCTTTTGTCGTCTTTTTTCTCGATTACATGAAAGTGAAAAGTGATTGCTTAGTACAAGCTCACTAATCAGAACCCCTTGCATGTAATCTCTTTCCAAGATTGGAGCTTTGGCATCGTCCTCATCTACAGGTTCTAGAACATTTGTATCAGACATGCTGGATGACCTACGGGGTCCCAAAAGTCTCTCAGTGGATACTTCAAGACTCCAACGGCGTTCCAGAGCAACATTTGTCGAGTTGATTAAGATCTCGGAGAGTTTGTCGGATGAATTCTGACTAGAACTTTGGTTACCCCTGAATTTTGAATTTTCCTTATCTAATGACGTTTCATTATGGATAATCGGAACCTGGTTCTGTTTTCTCAAATCAGGCAGCAACCCTTGCTTCCTCGGAGTGTTAAGGTGCAACCACTGATTGGCTTGGAGCCTGCTAACTTTTGGGTAGAACATACCTTTACCATCCTTCAACCCCTGAGTCCAAGTTCCAACATAGCAACTACCATTGCTCCACGTGTATACTCCAAATCCATGCATCATACCATTTCGCCAGCTTCCTTCAAATGAATCCCCGTTGGTCCAAGTAAGAGTCCCCTTTCCAGACATTTTTCCGCCTTTCATATTTCCCAAATACATATTGCCGTTAGCCC
Source organism: Dorcoceras hygrometricum (assembly GCA_001598015.1). Taxonomy (NCBI): domain Eukaryota; kingdom Viridiplantae; phylum Streptophyta; class Magnoliopsida; order Lamiales; family Gesneriaceae; genus Dorcoceras; species Dorcoceras hygrometricum. The sequence goes on along the minus strand of KV004092.1, from coordinate 16,074 downwards.
ATGCATACTTACCTGGTCCTTCAGGGAGTCCTCGTATCCATGATCCTTCAAATATATCTCCATTGGGAAAACTTTGATGCCCCAAACCATGTTTGAGATTCAAACGCCACCGACCCTTATAGGTCATATTGTCAGGCTTAATATACATACCAGAACCATGCATATAACCACCTGAAAACTCACCTTCATAAATGGCTCCAGATGGCCACTGAAGCTTTCCATACCCATGTCTCATCCCACATCTCCACTCACCCTCATATTTGCAACCATCCAACCATTCATAGTTTCCGGATCCCTCCGGTATATTTCCATGCAGGGATCCAGAATATGATTCCCCATTTGACAACATGATCTCTCCACATTGGAAGCCATTGGTTTCCGAAGAATGTGAAACCTCTCCATTTGATTCAACCACACAGCTGTTATCACCCGAAACAATCAAATCAAGAGATTTTGTCCTATCAGACAAACAGAGTGTCCTTTCAACACCATTAACAAGGGCCACAGGGTCAGTCATGCATAATGCTAAAGACTTTTCTGCTCCAAATTACCTTGGTGGAAAGCACCTTAAAAAAAGATATATTAATTATCAAATGAACAAATCACACTGGGTAGACATGAATATATTCCAGTAGCCGAAGAAGGCCGGAACATGGAAGACAATCTTAAACAAACACCATAAAACTAATCAAGTTTTATGGATGACTCATCAGAAATGGTTTTACTATCGTCCTCCTTAATATACTAAGCTAGCTTTAATTGAAATTCAGGGTCCATACCCTTGCACTGAATGAAATAACCAACTACCAAACCTCAGGCCGTTTCATTTTAATTTATTTTTCATCCTTCAAAGTCCGTTGGATGGCCAAGATTTCAAATGAAAAGATTGCACCATATACCAAAAAAAATCTTAAACTTCATAACTACATTCTCACATCAGGTTACCATATATAATGTGGAAGGACACAATTTGAATTAAAATAAGAAATAAAGGGATCCTTACCCTTTTTCCTGCAAAACTGGAGCAAGGACCAGCAATATGAAATCGTATTCTTGACTTGGTCCTTTGACCGCCATTGTAATTTTATCTCGAGATGAAACGTTGTTTAACTTTCAAACATTATCAAACATGACATGAAAACAAAAGCCCATCAACAGTATGCTTAATTCAAGTCTCGAAGGTGTGCCAATGGCAAAAAGGTATCAGAAAACACACTACTCTTCATACAAACAATTCATAGTACTTTATGATTAACCAAAAAAACAGAGTACCTGGAGTTCTGACTAAAAGTTGAAAGACACTCGGTTAACGATGAAAGAAGAAGAAGAGAAGAGGTGGGGGCAACTTTTTCCTCAATCTCTAACACGATCTTTTCGATGGATTTAGTGCTAAAAGGAGGTGGAACGAGCGAATTCCAAGAAACTGCGGGCAGGTAGCAACTTTTGAGCTTAAAATCCCCCCTAATGTTCATTAACGTAAACGTAAATTTTTGGCAGATAAGGACCGGCGACCGAGGAACATGTTCAAACTTGAAATTATGTGCAAATGGTACCGACTCTCGTGGAATATATTATAATGTACGCGAACGTAACATATTATTTCGTCTTTTAAAATTCTTTTTCTTTCTACCCACTTTTATATTTTTGGTACGAATTATTTTATGACGTTATAATCCTTAACCGTTACCCATTGTTGCATAAATACTTGAGTAATCAGACAAAATAAAATTTATGTTAGATTAGTTTAGGGCTCGGTCCAAACCGTCCCTAGTATAGTTTAGGGCTCCGTCCAAACCGTCCGAACCGAAAAAATTTTTTTTATCGATTTTAACAGGTTTTTGATGGCACCGAGCATGACACATTGTGTAGCAGAAGATATCTATTAGATTTGAAAATAGATCAGATTTTAATTTGATAAACACAAAATTTGTTATTTTGTTTATAATAGTTTACTTGAACGTGTAGGCCAAGCTGAAATCAGATTATAATGGAGCCTAGCAGATCAGTTGAAAAACTATATAGTATAAGTGAAGAACCAAGATCAGTTGAGAAGAAGTGCAGATCGGTATATTGGTTCAGAATCAGATCAAAGCATACTCGGAACAACTCAGTTCAGTTTAGAAAATATGAGAATAGAACAAAACAGAGCCGAATATAACAGATGAAATCAGATCAGTTCATAGCAGTTCATTCAGATGAGACTAGAGCAGTGAGCTGAACAGCTGAGATCATAACAGAATCGATTGAGAAGAGCAGCTGTACAGAATCAGAATAGAGTAGCTCAGATAAGATAAACAGATCAGTTCAGAGATATTAGCTTAGATCGAATTAGAGCAGTCAAATTATAGCAGAATAGAGTAGCATAGAACAGATAAAAGCAATTTAGAAATAGTATAGAACAGTTCAGTTCAGATCAGAACATATCAGAACAGATCAGATCAAAACAGAGAAATAGCAGTTCAGAATAGAACATATCAGTTCAGATGATAGAATAGAACAACTTAGAATGAGCTTCGTAAAAGAGAAGGTCAGCAGAGAATAGCAGTTCAACAGAACATAACAGAGTCCATATTAGATCAGATCATAGGATCATCTCAAACGGACAAATCAGTTACAAAGATTAACGAGAACTAAAAAGTAGAAGTTCAAACTGATTTAATCAAATACGACAAGATGTCAGTTCAGAGGTAGTACAAAGATAATAAAGTCTCACCTACTTTTGTACGAAGAAAAGACGACAAGGACATAATGTCAGAAACTTTAGAGAAGCTTTTTCAAGGGCTAAGAAATTGTGTCCAATGTTCATACCAGATCAGATGCTATATATACACCTGAACTGAAGACGAAAGAGAAAGAGGGGGTGAGAGACTCTCAAGCTGCGTGGTTTTGCACAGAGTGCCAATTCGAACGAGAGCATAATATCAAATTGTACACCATCAGCAGACGTCATCGTAATGCTTTAAGATCAATGAAGAAGACGACCGTGTGTGAGAATACACTGTATTAGAAAAGTTTATCACACACACATTCACCCACAATATACGAAAGCTGAGCTGAATTGATTAGCTGAGTAAATACAAAATAAAATCACTTGTCTTGGCAGACGTAAAACTTAGTATATGTAATCTTCACAGATAGACATTAAACATCTGCAACACATTTTGGAGTCTAGGTGTAACGCCCCCAAAAAATCCATAGGACCATATTATGCAATTTGTTCATTTTATAGATTTAAAATTGGCATGTTGAAATGTTATGCATCGTCTGATTTCAATGATTTCAGGAAAATAGATGTGACGCAGCTGGTTTCAGTGGATGACTCCAAGGGTGATGCACGAACAGTTTTTTTAAAGGGATTGAAAATATCATTAAGGAGGACAAATGATTTCTTTTGAAAAAGGTTTGGTGTTTTACAAATTAAAATGAGAGGAAGGGAATTTTACTAAATTTTATAAGTGTGTCATGCGTAATTTCACAAGTAGCATGCCACTAATCCCTTTCATATAAAAACCTGTTTTGAAAGCAAGATCTTTATCATTTGTAAGAAAATCTTTAGTATTCTTAAAATTATTTTCCAGAGAAGTTCGTGCGTTGCTTAAAGGAGAAGATTTCTGCAGGAATCGGTTGCTGTTACAAAGCTTCGTTTAAGGCAAGTAAAAGCTGATTCTTGACTCACCATTTAAAGCATATATTGATGTTTTATGAGTCTTCTTGCCTATATGTTACAGTATGTTTAAAGTTCATGTTTAAAATTATTTATGCATGAAAGAAGGGAAGAAATGAGGGTTCAAAATGATGTTTTGATGCTTCCAAATATTTTCCAGAAAGTTTATGATGTTTTAAAAGTACTGAGAATTCGAGTTTAATCCAAGAATGTTTATGAATGTTCTTTCTTTCAGTAGTTGTAATATCAGAATTTGATAGCTATGTAATCGGTAGATGCTAGTTGAATCAGTATAAACTCTGGTTTGATAGGCAACGGCTGATAGCATAGTTGTTGTTTTGATTTTACAAAATATCAAAGTCAAATTTCAGCAGCTGAGTTGTTTTCGTAAAATCAGTAGTTGCACTGTTCATTCCAGCAATTGCATTCCATTGTATATTCCAGCAGTTGCACTATTCATTGCGACTGGTATTATTCCTTGCGTCTGGTTATTTAGCGAAAATCCTTGCGTCTGGTTTCATGTATGTTAGCGCTTTTCCTTGCGTCTGGTTGATGCGCTAACGACATCGTTTCATTTATTCATAGTCATGTCTGATACAGATATTCTTACGTCTGTTTATTTTATTACCAGACTTTCTTACGTCAGCTTCTTAAAGCAACGACATCGTTTTACACTTATTCCCAAGTCGCATTGTTAGCGATTATTGTTACGACTGGTTCAAACTAACGACGTCGTTTCCTTAATTTGTAGCTGTCAACAGATAGTTACTATTCATTTCAGCTGGTTCCTATTCATTGCGACTGGTTTCTCTTGCGACTGGTTCCTATTCATTGCGACTGGTTTCATCTCATGATATGTTTCCAAAAGCTGAATTCGATACTCAGTAAAATTTTAAAAAGTGGAAGCAAGAGTTTTAAATGATGGAACCCGAGGATTTTAAGAAGGAAAGTTTAAAGAAAAGAATGTTAAAGGAACAAAAGTTTATTTTAAGATTTATGGAAAAGATAACAGACGGTCATAATGGGTGAGGTGAGCAGCTATCAGTTGCCCTCCCATAAAGAGAAGGGTGAGCAGTCGTCTATATGTCGGTTGCCATAACGCAAAGAAGCCAAAGGCTAAGGCTGATATCGGTAGTCACTTGATCAGGTGCAACACGGACCTAAGGAGATATTCTGAGCCATAAATATAATGAAAATGATATTGATGTTGAGATTTGGGCTATTATCCCCTGTCTCCAAGTTTATGAAAGAAAGAATGAATGTTTATGAAATGTTTACGAAAGAAAATGATAATGGTCATTGATGTTACTTTAACTTATGTATTGATCAGATGTCCACCTGCGTATTTGAACTTGTTATTATTCAGGTTTACTTGTTGAGCCCCTAGGCTCACTAGCTTTTAAAATGGTGCAGGTGCGACAGTTGGAGAGCGGACAGAGGGTGAAACTTGAATCAGCTGTTGGGTGGTGTGTGTTTGTCAAAGGCCAGCGTTTTCCGTGTCATAGCTGATGTTGTTTTGTTTTAGAATGTACTGTATTAGATCAGTTGCAACAGTTGTACATTTATATAGAATATCAGCTGTTGTAAATCGCAATTGCAATTTATAATAAAGTCTGTTTTTCCGCAAATGTTTCCAGTAGTTGGCGCGCAATTGAGTGTTTGTTAGATTTGTCTTTGTGTTTCCGTTTCTTTTTAAAGTTATAAGAAATACAGCT
>KV004090.1:42870-59709 GCA_001598015.1 Dorcoceras hygrometricum | reverse complement strand
ACTGCCTGAACCACTGCCAGAACTCAAACTCACGGAACCAGAGGAACTCGAGTGGCCCTTCTTCTTGAATTGCTTCCCTTGAGGTCGAAACTGATGGCAACTCGACTGCTGTGACCCCTGATGAGACTGATATGACTGCGACGCCGCCTGTACTGACTGAGAAGCACGTCCAGTCGTCTGCTGCACCGGAGCATCAGGATCCATCAAACTCTCCTCGATGTCAACCGCGTTGTTCACAGCTTCCATGAAAGTAGCCGGGGACCCAGACAACACCATCTGGTAAAGGTCAGGTCTCAAACCCTTCAAGAACTTGTTCCTCTTCGTTCGCTCTTGGTTCGCTACATGGGGCATGTACACCACAAGCGCAGAAAACCGCCTCGCAGATCTCAGGGCTATCACTAAAACAAATCTCTACGCATAGCAATACAAAACACGCTAAGAGCTGGAAATCCAAAACGACGACGCAGCAACTTAAAGGAACGAAGTCGCTTCACTCGGTACTGAATCTCACAGTTAAAGTCCTTGAGAAATTCCATCCATCGCCGCTGCCTCATATTCAAATCTGACTGCATGAAGATATATTTGAGGCTCTTGTGGTCGGTGTACACCACAAATTCTTCACCATAAAGATAATACCGCCAAATCTTCAAGGCAAACACTATCGCAGCCAACTCCAAATCATGCACAGGGTACCTTGTCTCGTGAGGCTTCAACTGTCGAGACGCATAGGCAATCACGTACCCGTTCTGCATCAGGACACATCCTAAACCATTGAGAGAAGCATCGGAGCACACCACGAATCCTCCGGATCCAGACGGTAGAGCCAACACAGGAGCAGTAGTCAACTTCTCCTTCAACATATAAAAACTATTCTCGCACTCATCTGTCCACTCAAATCTCTTATTCTTCTGAGTCAACTGAGTCATAGGCTTAGCTATCGAAGAAAACGTCTCGATAAAACGCCTATAATAGCCAGCCAATCCCAAGAAACTACGGATCTCAGAAACATTTCGAGGTCTCTCCCAGTTAAGAACTGCTTCGACCTTGCTCGGATCTACCGAAATTCCTTGTGCTGAAATCACATGACCCAAAAAGATAATCCGATCAAGCCAAAATTCACATTTGCTGAACTTGGCATAAAGCTGCGAGTCTCTCAATCGTTGCAACACCAGTCTCAAATGCTCATTATGCTCTATCAAGATTCTCGAGTACACCAGGATGTCATCTATGAAGACGATCACGAACCGATCAATATACTCGTTGAAGACGCGATTCATCAAATCCATGAACACAGCTGGGGCATTCGTCAACCCAAACGGCATGACAAGGAACTCATAATGCCCATATCTAGTCCGGAAAGCTGTCTTCGCCGCGTCAGCGTCTCTAATCCGTAATTGGTGATAACCAGAGCGCAAATCAATCTTCGAGTACACGACCGATCCCTGCAACTGATCGAACAAGTCATCAATCCTCGGCAAAGGATACTTTTTCTTCACTGTTGCTTTATTCAACTGTCTGAAATCCACACACATCCTCATCGATCCATCCTTCTTCTTCACGAAAAGAATCGGAGCTCCCCAAGGCGACATGCTCGATCTGATGAAGCCTTTTTCCAAGAGATCTCTCAATTGATCCTTCAGCTCTCTCAACTCTGCTGGCGCCAACCGATACGGGGCTCTAGAAATCGGGGTGGTACCAGGCACCAACTCGATACTGAAGTCGATCTCACGTCTCGGAGGGAATCCAGGCATCTCGTCCGGAAACACGTCGGGAAACTCTCGGATGATCGGGATATCACTCAACTCCAATCGCTACTCTTGGGAACTATCAAACGCGTAGATCATGAATCCAGCGTTACCTAGCGATAGCAGGCTAAACATCTCCATGGCGGAAACCAGCGGAATCTTCGGATGCGAATCAGCACCGTAGAAATCCCACTTCTCACCCGAATCAGGGCGAAATCTCACAACACCATGGAAGCAATCAACTGTAGCCTTATAGCTCGACAGCACATCCATCCCCAAGATACAATAAAAATCTCTATTCCCCAAAACAATCAGATTGGAGACCAAAACATGTTCATCAAATCTAATCAGAAAATCAATCACTACCTCTCGGGACCAAAGACTCACACCAGCAGGAGTAGACACAGACACGACATCACACAATGGGATGAACTCAACCCATGCTCGAACACAAGCAACTCAGATATGAAAGAATGTGATGCACCAGTGTCAAAAAGAACTCTCGCAGGATAATCATAAATAAAGCATGTACCTCCAATAACCATGCTAGGCGTCTCCTCAGCCTGCTCTCTATTCAAAGCATTCGCCTGAGCCTGCTGGGTAATCTGAAACTGAGGTTGGGAAGGTCCTCCAAACCTAGACGGCTCACGAGGCTGAAATCTGGATCGCTGGGACTGAGTAAAAGGCTGCTGTCGCTGCGAAGAACCACCAGCGGAACCCTGCTACGACTGACCAGAAGACCGTGAATTGCTTCCCTCGAGGTCGAAACTGATGGCAACTCGACTGCTGTGACCCCTGATGAGACTGATATGACTGCGACGCCGCCTGCACTGACTGAGAAGCACGTCCAGTCGTCTGCTGCACCGGAGCATCAGGATCCATCAAACTCTCCTCGATGTCAACCGCGTTGTTCACAGCTTCCATGAAAGTCGCCGGGGACCCAGACAACACCATCTGGTAAAGGTCAGGTCTCAAACCCTTCAAGAACTTGTTCCTCTTCGTTCGCTCTTGGTTCGCTACATGGGGCATGTACACCACAAGCGCAGAAAACCGCCTCGCAGATCTCAGGGCTATCACTAAAACAAATCTCTACGCATAGCAATACAAAACACGCTAAGAGCTGGAAATTCAAAACGACGACGCAGCAACTTAAAGGAACGACGTCGCTTCACTTAAAACAGATCTCTCCTCGAAATGCAACGCTAGCGCTTAAAAACAGATCTCTCATCTAAAAGCGCTACACCAGACGTCAACTCTACGTGTTGACCAACACGTGAAATCTGTTTACGTCAGCAGATCTCTTCACGCAACTATTACTCGCGCTCGATACAACGAAACCAGATCTCTCAATCCAGCGATCACCCGCTACAGTTCCGTTGACTAACGTTGACATTTGAAATTGCGAAAGGAAAAGCGTGGCACTTACAACTATCCAGATCTCATCAAAACGATAGCGTTTTACTCAATTCTCGTGGCACAATATGCCAGCACTCAGGGAACCATATTTCTCTAAAAATCTACACAATTCGTTCCCAAATCTAAATCAGATTTCACCCGATAAACACGAACCGGAATCTGGACAACTCGAACTAGAGATCTGAATTTTCTCAAATCAGATTTCACCACAAATCTGAAATTCCAGAATTCGAAATCATAATTCTCGTGACTAATCTAACCCAAAATCTGATTAATCAAAATTCTTGAAATATGATTCCTCACACGAGCAGTTTGTGGTGTATTCAGACCACAAGAGCCTTAAGTATCTGTTTTCTCAGTAAGATTTGAACATGAGACAACGTAGATGGATGGAGTTGCTTAAAGATTTTGATTGTGAGATGAAATATCAACCTGGAAAAGTGAATGTAGTTGCTGATGCATTGAGCGAAAAGGCTCAAGTAACGATGCTGGCTTCATTGCAGATTTCGAAGGTCCATGAGCACCTAAGCACTACTAGTTGGCGGTTTCACCCAGCTGAAGATTATGTTGTGGTGTCTTCTTTCCAAGTTGAGCCATAGATTGTTGCGAGCATTCGAGAAGCTCAGAGGACAGATCCATCCATCCATTATTTGAAGCTGAAGGTGAGAGCTGGACAATTAGAGGATTATTCTGTCTCGTCTGATGGTTGTCTGAGGTTTCGTGGCAGGTTGGTTGTGCCAAATCTGATAGATTTGAAGGAGGAGATCTTAGGAGACGCGCACTGTAGTAGACACAGTGATCATCCTGGTACAAGAAAGATGTATTACACCTTAAAGCAGCATTATTGGTGGGCAGGTTTGAAGAGTGATGTTGCTGATGTTGTAACCCGTTGTCTAAACTGTCAGCAAGTTAAGGTGAGGATGAGACATGGTGGTCTATTGCAGAGTTTGGAGATTCTCCAATGGAATTGGGAGCACATAGCAATGTATTTTGTCACACATTTGCCTCGTTCTGGTCGAGGGTGTGATGCTGTGTGGGTTGTTATAGAAAGATTGTCGAAGTATGCTCACTTTATTCCCTACAGTATGACGTATTCTTTGAAGAAGATGGCGAAGCTGTACATAGATTTTGTGGTGAGATTGCATGGTGTGCTAGTTTTTATCGTTTTCGATCGTGATCCGAGGTTTACTTCCAGGTTTTGGAAGAGTTTGCAAACAGTTTTGGGTACTAGATTGGCGATGAGTACAACGTATAATCCCCAGACAGATGGCCAATCTGAGAGAACTATCCAAATTTTAGAGGATATGTTAAGAGCTGTTGTGATGGATTTTAGTGGTAGCTGGCAAGATTCGTTGTCTTTGGTTGAGTTTTCCTACAACAACAGCTATCAGGTCACGATTGGTATGGCGCCATTTGAAGCCTTGTATGGCAAGAAGTGTAGATCGCCTGTATGTTGGAAAGAAGTGGGGGAGATCTCCAGAATTTGCGCAGCAGATGAGAGATCAAGTAGATCTGATTCGCCAGCGAATGAAAGCTGCACAGGATCGCCAAGCCAGTTATGCGAATAAGATGCGTAGGCCTTTAGAGTTTCAGGTTGGTGATCTGGTTTTCCTGAAAGTTTCTCCTTTTCGCAGTGTGATGAGATTTGGTCTCAAGGGAAAGTTAGCTCCTCGTTATGTTGGACAATACGAGATTGCTGAGAGAATTGCTCCATTGGCTTATCGGCTGTTGTTTCCGCCAGATTTGTCTTCCTTGCATGACGTTTTTCATGTGTCGATGCTGAGGAAGTATGAGCCACATCCGTCGCATGTATTGAGAACGGACGAGGTAGAGCTGGATCGGACATTGAGTTACGTTGAGTATCCCTTGCAGATCTTGGATAGAAAAAAGAAACAGCTGAGGAATAAGACAATTCCCGACATTGAGTTACGTTGAGTATCCCTTGCAGATCTTGGATAGAAAAAAGAAACAGCTGAGGAATAAGACAATTCCCTTGGTGATGGAAGCGACTTGGGAACTGAAAGAGAAGATGCAGTGTGAGTGGCCGCATCTGTTTGAGTGAGTGTAGTATCAGATTCCAGTAGTTGGTTGCTCTTTGTTGTTCCTGGTAGATGTTTGCTTATGTTTATTTTCCCAGTTATCTTGAACTCTTGATCTAAAGCTGTTTGATTTCGAGGAAGAAATCCTGTTTTAGTGGGGGAGAGATGTGAGACCCGAAAGTTAAGAAAGATTAATTGAGTTAATTAATCAGATTTTATGAAGATTCAGATTTGAGCGAAGCAAATCTGGATGAGCTAGCCTTGAGTAGTATGCTTGGCGAAGCTATCGGGTTTGTATAAGTCCTGGAATCAGCCTTGGATCAATTCATATTTTCAGCGGAATCTGACTAGATGTGAGTGTTAGCCATCGTTGAGTGATCGCGTTCAACAGTGGTGATGGAATCTATTGTCGCTAGGCAGATGTGAGTACGCTAGCGTGTTTCTGTAGCGAGTAGATAAACTACATCGTTTGGATTAGTTGGAACGGCAGCGTTTTGATTTAGTGAGCGAGATTCAGAATTGAGGCGTTGGTCTTCAGATTTCGATATGATCTGAGTGTTGTGATGCTGGTTAGCATTTCAGATTTGAGTAGCGGGTGATGTGTCAAGATGCGACAGTAGACTATGTGCGACGCCGTTTGATTAAGTCGAGATCTGTTATGGCGTAGAGTCAAGATCTGATGTGAGATTCAGATCTAAGTGGGAAACCAGTTTTGAGACTTAAGTTGTCGGTAGGTTGGTTCATTCAGATTTGAGCAGATCTGACCTTTATATAGAGAACTTTGCCTTCGTTCCTTATTATTCAGCCCCGACACTTAGAATATTACCCGTGATCAAACTCTGTCGCGATACCCTAGCTACTGTTCACCGAACCTTATCTTCTCCGATTGCCGGCGGTAGATAGCTCCGATTGAAGTAAGAGTGGTAGCGCTGGACTCCTCTTGCAAAGGGCTTCGTTCGGCACTGCTTTTGGAAGCTTGCGTGAAGCTTGGCGAGATTGCGAGACATCTCCATTCTCTAGTCTGTTAGCATAAGCATCGGATTTTGTCTGCCGTTCAGGTAGCTCGTTGGGTAAGTGTTAAGATCCTACCTTGTGCTTTGTTTTGAGCATTTTGTTGAGTTAGGCGAGTAGGGCAGACTTGGTTGAGCTCGTTGCTCCCAATTCGTAAATTCTGTGCTACTGTCCCTGAGCTAGTATCTGTGTTTGGCTTAGCAGGTGTGAGATCTGTGTTGCTTGGGACTGCTTTGTGGTAAATGTAGCTCAGAAGATCTCGAGGTACGGATGTGAGCTGTTTTACAGCTTTGGATTGAGCATGGGTGATTATGCTTGCTGCTGTGTATGCTTTGCTTCGTTGCATATGTTCTGTGTTGGACATTTTATCTGTTGCATACACGCATTTACCATATTGAGCTCAGATCTGTTGTAGCCGTGCCTTTTGTGCCTTGTTGTATTGATCTGTGCGTACCAGGATGCTTGTTTAGAGGCCGAGCGGGTAACTCCCGTCACCCTCATCTCTCAGCTGGGATCTGTTAGCCACTATGAGCGAAGTGGGTAGCTCCCACACCTCATGAGTTGGGCAACAACAGGTTGAGCTGTGTTTTCATCTGGTGCCATGTGCTGAGACGAGTGGGTAGCTCCTATATACTCACACACCTTGTGGCCACTGTTATCCGTTGCTATCTGTCTTTGATCAACTTTGAGTTGCCTTCGAGATTCCGGCTCCCTGCTATTGGTTGTAGCCTTCTGTTGTACTCAACTGTTCATGCATAGCATTTGCATATTATCTGTTGCTTTCCATTAGCTGTTTTATATTTCTCTCCGTACTGGGGTTTGACCCCATGTCCCTCCGAGGCTGGTGTTGTTTGCCTGTGTATGTGTTTCCAGGTTACCATGGTTACTCAGCTGATCGTGGAGTTGACCCAGCTGGAGGTGCCCCAGGAAGTGGTTAGAGTGTCCCAGTTAGCGTATAGCATATATGTATAAGAACTGTTAGCCAGGGAGTGTCCTGTGCTTTATTGTATTTCAGTTGTATTCAGTAGTGTTGGTATTTGTTGAAAGCTTTACTGTTGTACTGAGTGATTTTAAAACTTGGATATTTTGAGTATTGTTGTATTTTAAATTATGTTATCTTTTCATCAGGCCAAAACAAAAATTTTAACCACTATTCTATTGCTTCCGCTAGTGTTGCGTGGTTTAGCTCTGTGTCTGTGCACGAGGTCTGACAGCAGAAGCTGCTGTAATCAAATTCTTCCAGTGTAAATCCTTCCCGAATGAGGAAAAAGGGGAGACGTAGAAGTTTAAGCTCCAAACGTCCGTAAAAAAACTCTTGTCTCTTTACTTTTACTGCATTCAGTTTCTTAAATCTGTTCACTGTTCAATCAAGTTCATTTAGCACATATTTTTGTTACTCGAGAGAACAGAGCATGCTGAGATTCTCTGAGATAGTAACTCAAGCTCAGAGTTAAGCCGAATGCTTGTAAAACTGTTTTAAAAAGATTTTAGTAAAAATTGTAAAGGAGTTCATTCACCCCCTCTGAACTCACGAGCTGTTATTTCAACTCTATTTTCGGTCCAAAAAGTTGTATCAGAGCGGTTATCTCAGTGTCTGAATAGTCGTTTATTTGCGTTCATTAAATATGTCTATCTCTCACAATAAAATTCCTATGTTTTCCAAGTAAGAGTACGATGTCTGGAAGATCAGAATGCAAGCTCACCTGGCAGCTCAAGATGACGATATGTGATTCGTCATTACTGATGGACCGATAAATATTATTAAGGCAAATACATCAGTGTCCATATCTGCTCGTGCGAATCCCAGACTGGAGTGGATGTCGGAAGATAAGAAGGAAAACCTGGAAAACGTGGCCAATGATATTCTCTACAAGACGCTGTTCAATAATATGTTCAGTAAGATTCAGACCTGCGTCATGCCCAAAGAAATATCGGAGAAACTGATCCAAATCTGCAAGGGAAATGAACAAAACAAGGAGAACAAGCCCACAATAGCCCTGCAGAAATTTGAATCAATGAAAATGAGGCCTTGAGAAATGATGACGGAGTTCGAAGAGAGGTTCAGCTCATTGGTGATAGAGATGAGCAGACTGGGAAAAGAGTACATCAACAGAGAGCTCGCGCTGAAGGTCATGAGAGCGCTTCCCAAGGAATGCGACGTAAAAACAATGGTAACGAGAGAGCCAAAGGACCTCAATAAATTGGAGCTCCATGACCTGTTTGCTAATATGAGGCGTATGAGTTTGAGCTGGAGACCAGAGCTGAATTAGAAACGTCTACATCATAGCCTATGAAAGACTAGCAGCAAAAATTCCAGAATAGAGCTCTCCAAGAAAATATGCTTAAGAGCTAAGCAATGATATCACATCCCTCTTTGTGAAGAAGTTTGGGAAATTCATACGGAAAAACAATTCTAAACCCAACTCTTTTGATTCTATCAGAAGGAATTCTACCATTTCTTCTGACTTTAAATGTTATCAATGTGGCAGATCTGGTCACAATGTTGCGGACTGCAAGACCCAAGAAGGACACAAAGAGGCAACCAGATCGCAGCAGTAAAGGGAAATGACAAGAACTTCTGTAGGAAGAAGAAGAGTGAGAAAGTACTTGTCACTGAAGAGAACAAGAGTTCATGGGAGGATACAGATTTGGAGGAGTCTAGCTCAGGACGTTCTCATCTAGCGATATTGAAGACGAAGTACAGTGTCTGATGGCAAACGACACTGAAACGAAATGAAACTCTAAATTTTTTTTGAAATAAAATGTGGAATAAACATTCTTTAAAATTATAATTAAAACATTAAAATCTTTTCTCAACATCACTTTAAAACATAAATAAATAAATATCTCAAAAATCACATCATTCTTTCTGTCTTAAAATCAGAGTAAATAAATTGTTGCGGAAATCTGAACATGTTTAATAAAATAACTTGAAAGCATCTGAATGGTCACGGGGTAGCAGCTGCAACGGAAGATCAAAGGTCCTCACCATTCGTCGGCATAAAATTGACAGCAGGATCACCTGCGTCATTTAAACCTAGTGAGCCTAAAGGCCCAGTATGCTCTATCTGATACTAACAAGGTACATAATAAAATCGCATGCAAGCAAATAAATATCGTAAAATAACATAAAAACATGCATGCATGGATGATTGTAAACGATGGCTCAAAAGCACTCGTGACAGTACATAATCGTATATCATAATATAATGAGGCATGTACATGACATAACATAAAAGAAGTGTGAGTCATATCCATGATGTGTGGCCATTACATTAAAGATTGATCAATCATAAAAACCAATGTACGTGACGATGAGGTTCACCCGACCTTATCTCGGGATCCCTCACATCTCTATTGTGCCACTTCACCATGCCATGAACCCATGGATCCATAAGCTCATTATAACATTAACAGAGGTTCATCGGTCCCGGCATCCCGATTTCGCTCATCATTACTTGCACAAACAACTTCAATCCCTCAAAAAATATTTTTTTTTCCTTCCATGCCTTTAACGTTTCGTAAAACTTTCATGATGCATGTACATCATAAATATACAATTTAAAAGGGTTAGCCCATCAATATATATTTAATACCTGCATTAAATATTAACATATTCATACACGTAAAATACTACATATATAATTAAATATATATTCACGGACTTCTACATTTTTCCTTCATCCCCCGGTCAATGACTGATTTAAGTGACTGGCCCTCTAATTCTAAGCCAAAAGCCTAGACCTGAATCTTAAACTGTAACTTAACCCCAAACTCGACTTGACCCATTAAACTCAAATTACTTACATAATCAATAAAGATACTCGGTCCTTCAACTTAAAATCAGACATTAAAACTAGACAAAATAATAATCCGATTGACTAAAGTGACACAATTATTAGGCCCATAAATAAAAGAGATTTTGACTTTAAAAGTTGTCTTATTCGGCCCAAAACGCTTAAAATAGACTTTAAACTTCAAAATAAAAAATCCCGGTCTAGAAATAAAATAAATCGGACCCGACTTAAAATAATTTGACTCGACCCTCAGCTGACCCGACCCGAACCGACTGGACTGACCCATCCGACCCAATCGAACCGGCCAAACCCTAAACCCGTAGCCGCCGCCTACGACACGCCCGCCAACCAATCCCTTCGACCGACCTGTTCCGGACACCCTTGGCTGGAACCCCATCGGCAAGACCTCCCCCAGGTTCGGCTGGTTCCCCTAGGCCGAGCCACGGCTCGGACCATGGGCTACATTGCACGGACGAACCGCTTGAAGATGGTAGCCGCTTGAAGATGGCGGCCATCGCGTCGGCCTTGGCTTGACCAGGCGGTCGAGCCACCCTTCCACCTAGCCTTGGACCACAACTGAACCACCATGACTCGAACCCAAGCCCCATGAACCGTCCATGATCGAAGCACGTCAAGAAATGAATCAAATACGTGTTAAAAATCGTGATACATGCATGGATCTCAAACAAGAAGCATAGATATAATCATAACACATACAAATCATGTAACATCATTTGAAAACATTGTAATATGCTTTAAATGGTGAGAAAGAGGAAGAGTAGAGCATGCCTTTTTGTAGAATTACGAAGACTACACGTTATCGGAGCGGAGGACAAGAGATTGGGACGAACAACCTTGAGATCACCCAAGAAAAACCAATGGAACTCGATCAAGGGAAGGGGGTGGCGTGAAGGAGGATGGAGGAGAGTGGCTAGGGTTTTTGAAAATTTTAGGGTTGAGAGAAAATGAGTAGTGTCCCAAAAGACCCCTCCAAAGATGTTTAATTAGGAAAATAATAGATTTTTCTCTCACTAACCCCACTAATTAAAATTTTTGATTAAAATTCAAAAATTAAACTTAAACTTCTAATTTTCGTAATATAAAAGCCTCCAATTTTTAAAATGTAGTAAAGTTCATTAAAATAGCCCATGTAGGTGAAAAACGGGTTCCACTTGACAAATATATATAAAAATCTTATTTTTTGTAAATACTTCTTAAAATAATAAATTTTTACTCTTAAAAATTTGAGGGTTTAAAAATTTAAATAAACTAACACCTCGATCGTCCCCAGTCTCGTCCACGCGTCCGGAACTCAATTAGACTACTAAAATGTCATGAACATCTTAAAACATAAAATCATTTAATCCCATAAAATAACATATAATTTTCTAAAAACTAATTTTTCCCATAGTCATGCACCTATTCTCATGTAATTAGGATTTCTGGGCGTTAAAATTCTCCCTCCCATATAGAAAGTTCGTCCCCGAAATTAAGTTACATACCGAAAAGCTCTGGATATCACGTCCACATATCAGCCTCGGTTTCCCAGTTAGCCTCATCCTCTCAGATAATCTGCCACCGGACCTTGATCGTCGGAATACTATGCGCTCTAAGCCTGCGCTCCTCTCGAGAAGATATGAACTGGTCGCTCCTCAAAAGATAGATCTGGTGCTAACTGAAGCGGCTCAAAATCCAACACATGTGACGGATTCGAGACATACTTCCGTAGCATCAAAACATGGAACACATTATTGTTGGCGCCCGACGCCGGATCAAGATCCTGCTCCCGGGGCGCAGCGGAAGTTTAAAAAATTTGCCCGGAAACGGTCAATACATTAAATTTGTCTGATAATAGAAACAATTTAAACACATAAACATGAATAAAAGGTGTTTAGATTGTTACCTGTCTAGCGACTATGCGCCTGGCTCCGACTATTTCTCCAAAGGAAATAACACTTCTTTGGTTGCTCCGCTTCTGGTCCACCGACCAGTTTTCCAATTCCTTCGTTGGAGTGCACTAGAACCCCAATGAAGATTTCACGAGCAGAATCTCCTCGCCAAGACAATCGCAGCGAAGTGCGATGGCGGTGCGGCTGCGGCGGGAGGGAGAGGAGGAGAAGGGGAGAATATGCTGAATAACTTTTGGTTTTGCTGTGTGTTTTTCTTTCTCCCTTCATTGCCATATTTATAGATTGAGGGAAAGAGTTTGATGCAAACAAAACTGTGAACATTTGGTTCAAATCAAACAGTGAACATTCGGTTCAACTCAAACTGTGAACATTCAGTTCAAGTCAAACTGTGAACATTCGTTTCAAGTCGAACTGTGAACATTCGTTTCGACTCCCTCGATTGTGGTCTCATCATAATCCCGATCGATGATCAGATATCACCGATGTGCTCAGTTTACAAAACTGATCATTATGATGCAAAATCAAATTTTCGGACCACTAAATCTATATATGATAGGTTTTATTCTCATTTGTTAAATATGGAAGTCCTACTCCCTTAGCTACTTTTGGGAAGTCCTACTCCCAACCTTCCTCCTACTATACTCAACCTTTGAGTACCATATCCTTGTCTGCACGGGAATCGGTAAACCAGTACACCGTGTGACCCTCAATGGTTCAGGGATACAGCTAGCCGTGGGCTCACAACTAATTGTGAATCAGAAAACACATTTTCTGATTTACCCATCGGACCATGGTAAAGCGCCTAGGAACATCGTCCCATGATCCCCTAGGTATCACTGATAGTGCCTGCAAGAACCAGTCGGTCATGGTTAGCGTATAGTACGGTCCTTTCAACTCATATATCCCGATCGAATCAACGACCATTGGTAAATCGAGAGTCATTAGAGATTCGACAGCCCTGCATACATCTTGGAGATCAAAATAGCGACATCACGAGTGCTATCAGGTAAACACATTTACACTAAAGCACAAGAGTACTCTGTCCATAGATTTGTCACACTATTATCTTCTCAGATAGCATAGGATATCCACGCACTAGGGGGAGCGGTGAATCCTTGACAACAAAGCATCGACTCCCACATGCTTCGTGACCTCACCCAATCTCGACACCAGATGACCCTCACGGAGTCGGTAAACGAGTCAAAGTGAGGTGACTAATCACGTAGAGTCTCAATGATGTTTCGAGTAGTAAGGACTAATCCATACAACCAAGACCTCGGACTCTCCACTCGACAAATGGTAACCACTTGGAAAATCCGAACGAGGGTAGTTCGATAGTTCGCCAGGAAAACCATCCATCTGTATGCTCAGAACATCACAATGTTCCCTACCAATGAAACGTGGTACTTCACATCACAGATGCTAGTCTCAAACTCGGGCGGCCTTATCCTCATTTTTACGGCCCAATCGACTAGGAACAAGTTCAGAATACACAGTGACTATTAGATGTGTTTCATGATAGCCATCATATCCACTATCACATCTAACATACACTATAGTGAATTCTAGGCCTTTATCCAACACAATTGTTAACATTATAAAAACAACGATGATAAAGAATGCCATATAAAATGTGAATTTCATAAACAAAGATTGTTTTACACATAGAGTCATCAAGAGCCCACACGTCACAAGTTGGATAGTTGGGAACCTACTCTAACAATCTCCCACTTGCCCTAAAGCCAACTACTCATAATGCGTAGTCCCATTGCTTCGCGATGTTGTTCAAACAACGGGCCTGGCAAGGGCTTTGTAAGTGGATCAACAATGTTGTCTACAGAGGAGACTCTCTCAACTGCTATGTCACCTCAATATTCCGGATTATGTGGTATTTTCTCAGGATGTGTTTGGATCTTTGGTGAGACCTAGGATCTTTTGCTTGCGCAACAGCACCCGTGTTGTCACAGTACACCGGGACTGGACCAACTCCTTCAGGTATTACGCCCAACTCTTGGACGAAATTCCTCATCCAAACCGCCTCTTTGGCAGCAGCTGATGTGTCAGGCCTCGTGCTCAACTCAGAGTTAAACCATGCAAACAACTAGCGGAAGCAATAAAATAGTGGTTAAAATTTTCGTTTTTGTCCTGACTGAAAGATAACATAATTTATAATATAACAATACTCAAAATATCCCAGTTTACAATCACACAGTACAATAGTACACATATATCAAATGCAAGAACATCAGACTACAACTGGATACAACAAAGCACAGGGCATCCCTCGGCTATCAGTACTGATACATATATGCTATATGCTAACTGGGACACTCTAACCACCTCCTGGGGCACCTCTAGCTGGGTCAAATCCACGACCAGCTGAGTAACCTGGGACCTGAACAACAAATAGGCATGCAAACAAACCAAGCACCAGAGGGACATTGGGGTCAAACCCCAGTACGAAGAGAAGCATGAAACAGCGAATGGAAAGCAACAGATTTGCAAATGCTATGCATGAGAGTAAGGCTACAACCGAAAGCAGGGAGCCAAATGATCTCAAGAACTACTCAACAAACGAATCAAATCAACTGAACAACAGTGGCCACGGGGTGTGTGAGTATATGGGAGCTACCCACTCGTCTCAACACACGGTATCAGGTGCAAAACACAGTACTCAACCTGCTGTTGCCTAGCTCATGAGATGTGGGAGCTACCCATTACGCTCATAGCGGCTAACAGATCCCAGCAGGGAGATGAGGTATACGGGAGTTACCCGCTCTTCCTCAAAACAAGCACCCTGATACTCACAGATAAACACAACAAGGCACGACTTAAACAGATCTGAGCTCAATATGACAATGCGTGTATGAAACAGATAAAATGTCCAACACAGAACATAAACAACGATGCAAGGCATACACAGCAGCAAGCATAATCACCCATGCTCAATCCAAAGCTGTAAAACAAGCTCACATCTGTACCTCAAGTCATTTGAGCTACAATTACCACAAAGCAGTCCCGAGCAACACATATCTCACACCTGCTAAGCCAAACACAGATACTAGCTCAGGGACAGTAGCACAGAAACTATGAATTGGGAACTACGTGTCAGGCCCCGTGTTAATCACTCAAGATTAACGCACAAACAAGCACATAATCACGGAAACGTAAAATCGGGCTTAAAAATTTTCAAAATAACTTGGGCCTGACTCAATCGTCATTCAAAATATCAATAATAGAAATACGAGTTAAATCAAAATCAAGCAAAACAGGTAACATAAAATACCAAATAAGATACAGATCCCCATATACAAATAAACACAGGGCATCCCCTGGTTAAATACATAATACAATATATAACTGGGACTCAAGGAAATGGGGATCGACCAGCTGGCGCTCCACTCAGTCCAGCTTGGTTATCTGAAGATCCTGCAAATGGGTAACACAGACCCAAAAGACACAAAAGCAAGAAAAGAAATACGAGGTCAAGCCTCAGTACGAAGAGCCATCAAAAACAGCAAATCATGCAACGTGATATAAATCAATGCTATAAAATGCATGAGGCTAACAAGGAATCGGAAATCAAGACCAGTGTATCAACTGGAAAATAATCTCAAGTCGAGCCTCTATACCCACAAAGTAAATCAACCGGGGAAATCATCGGTCCGTGATCTTTAGGGCCCGTAAGCCCATCACAGCTCGGTGGTAGACACTCGAATCCGACAGTCACCACTCCGATGATAGCGTTGGACTTTTCAGGCACGACACATCTGTCGGCCAGTCACAATGTGGCTCTCAAAAAGGACGTTAATCAATCAATCTGGCTCAAGATGTATGTATGAATGCCATTCAATAATCAATTCTAAATGCATACAATAACAATACGTGAAAACAGAACATCAATGACCAAAGCAAGTAAAATATGTTCACGTAATTCAGCCATCAATTCAACACAGAATTCATAACACGAAATATAGCCATGTCCACGCTCAAAGTTGTTAGAACTGCTCAATTCGTACCTCCAATAGCTTAATTCTACCTCAACAGATTTCCCAAGGCAAGGCACAATTCGACCTGCACAATTCTGCCCTTCACTGGTCACGCACACACAGCAGGCACTTCCTGGAAGCTGAAATCTGTACAGGACATGTCAGGCCTCGTGCTCACATCAGAGAAAACATACAATTACATGCGGAAGCTAATAAAAAACGGGTAAAATTTTTGCTTTGGCCTGACGGTTTAAAACCATATAATTTAAAATAGTGCGATACTCAAAATAAATATCCCAGTTTTCGAAATCAGCGAAACAACAAATGGCTATAATGTTGGGGAACCGTGGCGGATCCGGATCACGCTCCCGACGAGGAAGCGGAAGAACAAAATTTGGGCCGGGAGATGATCAATACAATTCATAAACATGCAAACTATGAACCATTCATAGGGTGTTTTGTTGATTACCTTGCTGGCAACTCGTGCCTGGCTCCGACCAGTTTCGTGAGGAAACCGGCACTTCACGGTAGGCGATGGTAGATTACGTCAATCAGGTCCATGACCGGAAGGGAGACTCCTTCGTCAGCCTGCACTAGAAGGCCTGACGAGATCGGCGCGGACGGATTCTCCTCGTCAAGTTGGCCGGAACAAATTCCGGCGAAGAAAGGCGGCGGCGGCGGCGGCGGAGCAAGGCGGCGGCGACGGCTTTTGAGGAGAGGAGGGAGGCGGCCACTTAGAGCTAGGGTTAGGGTTAAGAGTTGTGATTAATGTTATGATCAAAGCCTCCTAAGTCTACATTAAGTAGACAAGCAATAGACTTGGACCGGCCCAACGGGCCCGGGTCCAACGGATGAACATTCGGTTCATCCCTATCACCGTGACTTCATCGTAACTCCGATCAGATCGGACCGATCGACTCAGTTTCCAAAAC